>JAEIFU010002281.1:0-46982 GCA_018904235.1 Lordiphosa stackelbergi
TCAACTCTATTAAATAAATACAAAATAAAATACAAAATTGCGCCGCACTTTGCTGACTGGCACAAATATAATAAAGCCATTGTGAAAGAGTGAGTGCAGGTAACAAAAATATTTAACCTCCTCCTATTTTCTTGTACATATTTTGATATTACACTTGATGCTGGCTAGTTTGGCCGATCCAAAAATGCACGACTTCGGCTTAAACTTGGCAGCAGCTAGTTTTGATTTTTTCTCTAACATCTTACAGTTTTAGCAGAACCAAGTCTGTTAGAGAATGACGCGTACCTACAATCAGATAATGAACAACAATAATTTAATGGAATTATCGGAGGTAAACAGTCCAAGCCCAAGTATGTCGGAAATTTCCAACGGTTCTAATAAACAATAATCTCACATCTTTCTTAAAAAATATGTTTCTAAAACGTAGAATTTATAAAAAAAACCTCGCAAGGGACGTTTGGACTAACAAGTTCCAAATACTTTTTAGATCTTATTACAATATCGATTAAGATGTCCTTTCTGAAAATAAACATTTGTTTAATGAAGGTACATATCAAAAAATAGTATATACGTTGACCAATGTATATTTATCTAATTAAACTTAACATGATACTTTGTGAATGAAATGGTTCCCTATCTTTTAGTTAAAACTTATAACCAGTGGTGTCACAGAAATCTATTCCAACCAAATTCCAACCCAAAACCAATTCTCGGTGTCACAGAAATCTCTTTCGGTTGGTTTCAAATCTCTCGTGTTTTGTCGGGAGATTTAGCTAAATTCACCAACCAAACAATTTCGATATGCCAGATTAGTTTTGGAAATGTGAACAACACTATTTTTCGGGATAGGTTGTTTAAAATAATTTAATATTTTATTTGTTTTAATATTAAAATTTGTTTTTCGATAAAAAACCCTCCTAACGCTGCGTACCAATTAAAACCTGCCAACCACAGCGCCCTCAATTTATGCGGTCGCCATCTGTGAGCCAACATTGGCACCAACAAGGTCTTAGAGTTGTCTTAGAGTTATTGATTAGTTAGAGTTATGATTGGTGGTGATTGGTGATTGATTAAAATTGAATAATAATTTAAAAATGCATCATAAAACATATAACACTATCAAAAAATTGCGTTTAAACATCAAATTAACTCATAACTAGATGGGAATTTTTTTCGAGAGGGCAACGCTGTTAACAGATTGGATAGAAATGGCCCATTTGCATAGACACAAACCTTCCAACTCGATTTTCATATAAGATCTCTGAAGTTCTGGGAGCCGAAACCCCAACCGTTATTCCTTCGGTTTTATTCTCTGTTCTCGGTGTAAAAACACATTTTTTTGTGCAAGCACACAAAACAGCTCATCAGTCGCTGGATAGCGCTCGATGCGGTCAGGTCAAAGATAGTTCACGGCGCTATATTTCCGCGGACCAATACACTCTCTTTTGTTTGGGCTGGCTCTTGTATGTAGAATTGAAAGTCGCAATTGACTGAATAGACAGAAGAGCACTTATGCTAAAGGTATGTAACATGAGGATTTTAACAAGGTTGTTAAAAAAAAAAAAAAAAATACTTGTACGATAATAATAGGAATTGTTCATTTCAATAGCTCATTTATGTATCTTTGTTCGACACTCTTAATGGCAAAATGTTTCAGCCGACCTCTTTCTCTTTAATCGTTTCTTGGAAATCACAATTTTTACCTTCTGGCCAGAGAAGGCCCAAATTAGCACGTGTAGTATTTATTATATAATTTTCTTACTTATTACATACGCTCACCTTTCAATAGCTTCATGGTCGTTCAAATTTGGCATTCCAGGCTTAGCCGAGCCATTTTTCCGATTTCGCCGACGACCTATGTATATTTACATGTGTGAGTAGTAACATTTCTCTTGATTTGCAGAACAAATCAAATAATTATATTCTTACGCTCGCGAACTTTCTTCTTGTATTCGGGGTCATTCCGACGCTTCTTGTCAAAATATATGCAGTATCCTATGAATAAAGTTCCAGCAACACCAGCTGCAATACCAATTGCAGTTTTATTCATCTCAATCATTATTATGGCAAAGCCAGCCCACCTTCTTCCAAATCTCTATTATTTTATATTTATTATATATATTTAATCCAACACTATGGAAGTGTTGCAGAACCAAAATATCGGTATCTTCTCGTGCTGTTCCGAAGTCAATACTGTACCGAAATAGCCGATTTGGAACAATGGAAAGGAACATTGGATTATTCATGACCTGGAGCATTTGATTTCTTAATAATAAATTCACTCAAAAGTGCTATTTGTGAGCCATGAAAATTCTGTTCGATTATTCACGACTCCAGTTGTATCTGCGTAAGAGTTGAATTGAGAAATTTTAATTAAAATATTAGGAAATTATAGTTAAAGAAACTAACTGCAAATTGATAAAAATTCTCTGAAATTAGCGAAATAATAAGTGCAATGTTGGGATTGGATTTTATTAATAGTATGCATGTGCGTCAAAACAGAGACGGATTGTTATATTTATAGCAATGAAATCTTTTAAATTTTCACGTTAATTAAATGAATAATTTAACAACTGCTAATGCAGAAATGTTAAGAAAGACGATCACTATTGTTTTAATTGAGCGAGGGAGAAAAAAGCTTTTGGCCATTAAAATTGTAGTGTTGAAAAATTAACAACGAGTAGAATTGTCGCTAATCGAGCTGATTGCTGTTCTGAATTCCGCGAATCGACTAGAATTGTCATTTTCAAAAGTAGTGCTACAGAGTACGAGGAATGAAAAGTAATTGCAATTAAATGCATTAAAATTAATCCCCAAATTAAAAAATTTAATAATGTTAAAAATTTTTTAAATCGTTTAACATCTCAACTTAAAAATCCTTAAGCCCCATATGGACATCAGAAGTTGCGAGAAGTTTCATACAAAAATTGTGGGAAGAAGAAGCAGAAGTTACAACTTCGCCTCTTGAACTTTTTGCATGTACGGAAGTGCGAAGTTGAATGTTACATTTAACAGACAATGTTGCACTTAACAGCACATTTGTGGAGACTATGTAAATTGGCTGTGGGCCTTATTATGCTTGAGCAACAGACGCAGCATTCAGAATGCACCATGTAACTTCACTCTGCTTCTACCTGCACCGACCAGAGGAAGTGATTTCAGCTAAACTAATTTGAAAAAATACATATAAAAAACATGGCAGAAAAACAAGAGCGAAATAGTTAGTAGTATGTTTTGAATTATTTTTTCATGACGAAAAAATGTTTTTAATTTTGGCGGTGAAAAAGCGGAATGTCATTTGTGATCTTTTCCACCCCAAGCATTCGGACATAAATTTTGTGAACAAGGCTTGAGGAGAAGTGGCCGAGCATCTACAAAAAATCAACTTGGCATTAAAACAAAATACAGATGATCGATCAGTGTGAGTGCGCCAACTAAGTTAAAAATACCAAATACTGAAATTTTTGGCTTAATATTTTTGAAGTCTGGTAACACTACTCTTACGTTCCACGGCGACGAAAGATAGGGAAGAGTTAGCTAAATTACGAACTTCGGATGTCCGTATGGGCCTTTAAAGTGTAAGGATATTTAAAAATATTTTTTTTTATAACGATTGCGTGAAAAGCAAAACCGAGCAGTCGAAACCATACCCAGCTGAATTCCACTTTATATTTTAATCAATTTCAACCGTCAATCAATAGATGCTACGGTTGCTTCATATAAATTAATGTATTCGGACAGCACTTTTTCTATTTTATTTAGTATAGCTATAGCTAAAACCATATTTGATATGACACATTCAAATGTTATGATTATATACCGTTTTAAATTAAAATAAATCTACTTAAAATTTAAATAAGAGCTTTCTAAATTAAAATTATAAAGATGGTGACAACTTTGGCTGCTGTCGATATACATAAACAAGCGCGCAGGCCAGCCAGCCAGCTGTTCATTAAACCGAGTTCGAAAAGTCAAAACGTAACCAAATTCGTAATTGGGAACAGCAAACTGCAAAATGTTCGTTACCGTTTCGTTTTTACATTTTGAAATCGTTCGGAATTCGGAACAGTCCTGAATATTTTTTTTCCAAGCTCTCTGCCGAATTTTTTAAAATTATTAGTGAATAAAACCATTGTTTATGTTGTAAGTCTTGCAAAATCCGCTTTTAGCCAAGTTTCCATCAAAATTTGTCAAATTATTTGCTTTAGCTTAAGTGCTTGTTTAAATGTTCCGGCATATTTCGATGATATTTGGAAAGCAGATGTCATGAGCAATGTAAAATCTTATCACTTTTTGGCTGAGTTTTTCTCCTACGCGTTTCGGCAAATTTTTTGCCTTCTTCAGGGAGTCTGTATATTTCATATAATAAACACAAAAATAAATCAAATTAAACATACATACATACATATTCATTACACTACTTAATTTAAGTACCTATTCTTGTGGTCGTCATTTTTCTGTGTATTGCACTATTGATTGTCGATGTAAGTATTGTTTTTCATTTTGTTAACTTTTTGTTTTTAATGTCCCACATTTCTCCTTCCCCTTGTGATCGCCGCTGCATAAATGAATTTTGTCTGACCGATATCCTCTCTAAAATTAATTGCATCTTCCCCTTTTTCCTGAATTCATAAGCTTTCCAGTGTAAGTCTAGCTTTCCATCTACGCTCTATGTCTAATACTAATGCATTGACAAAATTAGCTGTGTGCCCCGTTTTGTTGATGTGTTTCGCTAAGGCTGTTGTTGTTTTCCCTTTTTGCACATCTCTTCTATGCTCGCTGATTCTTGTGCTCAGAGAGCGTTTTGTTGTTCCAATGTATGTTCCATTGCAGGTCTCTCCCTCTGCTCCCGCGCATTTAACTTCGTAGACTACATTGTTGTTGTTGTGTTTGTTTATTCTGTCTTTCGTATTTGTGAAGAGGCGTCTGGTGCTGTTGTGAGGTTTGTATGCTCTGGTCAGCTGTTTCATCAACTGTTTGGGGAACATTTTTGTAAATGTTCTGTTGTCCGTAACATTAGGTATGTAAGGAATGCTTATAAATTTTTTGAGATCTGTGTTTTTATCTTTTGGGCTATTGTCATTTAATTTGTTTGTAATTTCGGTTTAAATCTGTTTATGAGCTTTTCGAGATAGTTATTTAATAAAAGGATTTCCTTGATTTTAATATAATTTGTGGGTCTGTGTTTTTTATCAGATTTTGCTGTATTTATTTTCTGTATTAAAGGCATTTTTCACGTCCAGAGTAGCGATAAGACAGTATTTCTTTTTTCCTCCCTTCCAGCGAGTACCCTTGATAGCCTCAGATGCAATTCCAACAACCTTGGAAATAGCATCTGCAGTTGACCTCGCTTTTCGGAAGCCAATCTGGCTTGGTGAGAGACCACCTCCGAAGTCAATTGCTGCTTCAAGCTTCTGGCTAATGAGCTTCTCAAATACCTTCCCCATTGTATCGGTTAGGCAGATAGGCCTAAACGAAGATGTCTCCTCAGGGGGCTTGCCTGGTTTCGGTATAAGTACCAGCTTCTGCAACTTCCACATACTTGGGATATTCCTTCGCTTAGGCATTTATTAAATGTATCCGCAAACACTTCCGGTCGTAGAGCAATGGCGAGTTTTAGGGCACGGTTTGGGATTGCATCGGGCCCTGGTGCCTTATTTGGCTTCAACCCTTTGGCCACCTCTTTAACTTCCTCTATGGTTACAGTAGTCCGGGCGACTCCGCCAGATGGCGTAGCTGGAATCGGGTATAGGGTTTCGTCCCTGTGGGAGAAGAGCACCTCCACTATCTTCTTAAGCGTATCACGATCTGTCGGTACTGTTTGCTTGTTTGCGTGAAGCCTTTTGACCACTATTTTTTACGCTTTCCCCCAAGGGTCCTGCTCAGCAGAGTCGCAAAGTTGTAGGAAGCACTCTCGCTTGCTCGTTCGAATGACCTTCTTTAGAACCTTTCTAGGTATCCCAAATAGCTTTTGGAGTTCTTCGCTGGAAGAGCTGTTAGACCTTCTTGCTCTTTGATATCGCCTTCTGGTCCGAAGACATTCTTCCCGAGCTTTAGCTATTTCATCATTCCACCAGAACATTGGGGTATAAGCTGCCTATACATTTTTCTTTGCTCCATTGAGACATCGCACGCCGCTCTCATTTGCTCGACTATCTGTTCTGCCATGTCCTTTGCCATGCCGTGCACTTGCATCGTGTCGATTGCAGATATAAACCGCTGAATATTCAGCGTGTCTGTGCGGTACGCTTTGCCCCTCTGCCGGTTGACAGACTGCTGTCCATTGGTCTCACCGATCTTAAAAAGGATAGCTTCATGATCGCTCCCAGTGTAGTGTTGACCCACTTCCCATGTCGATGTGTTAGCTAGGCTACTGCTAACATAAGTAAGGTCAATAACGGAGCCTCCTTCTCCGCGGCTGAACGTTTGTTGAGTTCCGGTGTTAAGCAATGCTAAGTCGAGGGACGCAATTGCTTCTTGTAGAGCTTGTCCTCTAGCGTTAGTGCTAACGCTGCCCCATTCAATAGCCCAGGCATTGAAGTCTCCTGCGATAATACAAGGTGTGTGTGCCCTGGCATCGTAGACAAGTTCAGTCAGCTTAGCTCGCACGAAGTAGTTAAACCTCCGTACGGATCCCAGTTGGGCTACTGTATTTTTGCATGGCCAGATTGCTGCCTTTCCTGTGTTATCAGAAATCCAGTTCCGCTCTAATCTGCACCTATAAGGTTCGCTAACGATCGCCACGTCCAGGCCTAGTTCACTTATACTCTGTTTTAGCAGGTCTTGAGCTGCCTCGCAATGATTTAGGATTATTTGAATAAACTTAGTCATGTTGGCAGTTTTTAGCTCGCTCTCTTATGGAGGTGTCGGATAAGGGGCACCGTTTGCTTCCTGCTTGGTGGTTTGCGTCTTTCCTACATCTATCACTGCATAGAAAGCACTTTGCCACGTTGCTACAGGCTGCTGCTTTGTGACCTGCTTCACCACATCTTATGCAGCAGTTACTTCTGTCCACTGGGTTTGTGCATCTGATTGCCCTGTGGCCAATCTCAAGGCACTTGTAGCAGCGAGGCTTTCCCTCTTGTTCCTTGATGCGACATCTTGTCCATCCGATCTTAATATGACCCACTTTGAGAGCCAGTTTAGCACTGTCAATTGGTAGCAGAGTCGTTGCCACCTGCGTGCCCGCGTATGTTTTTCTGAGGCTCTTAATTGCAGAGCCATTGACAGTTAGGCCAAATTCGGACTCGAAAGCCTGACTGATTTCCTTCGGGCAAACAAGCTAATCCAGGTCCCGTATAAAGAGGCGTGTCTCTTGTGTGAGTGCACGAATATCAGCTTTACCGGCGATCGATTTCTCCCCGAAGCGTCTGCGTACTTTCCGACCCTGAACTTTTCAACTCGAGCAGCTGGTCGCCATTTGCAGTACGTCGCACACTTCGGACTTGATCCTTCGCCTCATTTAGGTTCTCATCTTTGCTGCGCGTGACCAGACTCAAGACTTCGCTGTATGAGAGCTCACCCTTTGTGTTGATGAGAAGCCCATCAGGGCGTTCCTTTTGCTTGGGCTTACGCTTGCTCCTTTTGCCATCAACTGTTTTCCACGCTGTTGATACCTCTGAGGTGGATTTGCGTACTCCATCCATACCCTGTGGCTTTTGAGATCCGGGATCCCGGGGTTTTGTAGGCCCATCTGTGGCAGTGCTGTGGCTTCGGACACTATTTTGACCATTTTTGCGACGATTATTTAGTTCACTGGTGGTTTGGGTTGCCATTTCCACATTTACTGTGCTCACTGCTGCGCCAGATCCCGAGCAAGTAGAATGCAATTTACTTGCTTCTTCCGGGCTCTCAGTTTGATAGGACGGGGCAAGAGTGGGGGTCGTTTGCGCTGTCGCATCAATGCTGCTAGAAGTTTTCGACTCTTTAGCTGCCACTATAGTGTCTGGGAGGTTTGCTTCCAGCTCCATGGTGCACCTCTGACAGTATTGAGGCTCCTCTATCATGCTCTCCACACTCTCGATTACACTTTTCTGGATGTCCTTCATCTTCGCAAGTGTATTCTTCATATCCAGGTTTATGTGCCGTACTACTGGTTTTTTTTCGTTCACTGTATAAATGATATTATCGAGCATGTCACCGAGGGCTCGCAACTGGTCGCTTGTGGTAGGGCCTAATCCTCTATACATTTTTGGCTTTGTTGCCAGGGTTGCCCCGGGGGAACTAGTTTCGTCCCTGAGTCTTTTTGGTGTGTCTGACTCGACGCTCTTTGATACACTCTGTGCTACAGTTTGCTGCGCGAGTGGTGCCCCTGGGGGAGTTCTTGCCAGTTTCGCTCCCCGGGCAAAAGGCATATCTACAGTCGTAGCTATGTTTTCTGTGCTCGGCATGCACATTTCCTGCGGAGACCCTTGCAACGCATGGCGTCGCGCAGGTACCGCCAGGTCATGCCGCTTCAGTGTTTAGGCAGTGGTTTTCTTTTTCTTCCTAGGTTCTAGTAGTCCTTCGGTGGCCAGAGGTTTCCCTTTGACTTTAGACCGCTGGGAGCTATACCGCTCCAATTCGGTCGCCAGGGCCCTGTTTTCGACCAGCACTGCTATCAGCTGATGGAGTAATTTGGCAGGCCACAACAGTGAGAGAGGTTAAAAAGTTTTCTTGTTGTTTTCCTGTTACACGCACACACTCAATCGGAGGCGGGAAAAACACACACAAGGAGAAGGTGAAGGTGCAGCGCCACCACCCCCCTCGGGGCAGGTCAGCAAGGTGCAGCTTTTGGGTTTGGCCACAGAGCGCCCGGTGCCACCATACGTATGTTCGTTTGCCTTTTGGAGACTTTTATCAGCACTTCACTTCTTTTCGCAGCTTCGGATAGTTCGGAATTTTAAGACTATGCTGGAGCGATTAAAGAGACGCGACCGCACTAGGAAAAACACCAAAACTTCGTGTGTTGTGTAAAAAGGTATATGTGTTAAATGGACGTGTCACCGTTTGGTGTGGGACGCGGCCGCCCAGGCTAATGGCATGTCGCTAAACGATTGTTTACGCAAGGGTTCCCCGACACTCTGTCGTCATTGATAGCCGTGTTCATATGGTTCCGAGAGCTCCCATATCTAGAGACATCCGCGAAATATTTTAGCAAGTCAAGGTGCTTCCAGAGGATTAAGCTGCACATAAGTTCCTTTAGCGCGATGGTGATCAGTCTCGTGTCCTAGCATGGTGAAACCGCTGGCCAAAGGCTGTGGTATTGGACGTACACCGAGCAAAGGATGGCCAGGACCGAAGCGGGGTGGTGCGAACTGCTGAAGGGCTCATAACTCGACCTGCCGTCAAGTTTAGTATTTAGTATTTGGACTATTGGCGTCAAGGGCGTAGCCAGCTTTCCGAAAAGGTGGGGGCAGCTGTGCCTGAACTTTTCTTCAATATTCCTTTAAATATATTTTTCAACGATATATTGTCTCCGGCTCGAGGTCAGGTTGATAGAAAAAACGATTTATGTTTCTTTTTTCTCCGATATATTTCGGTTGCTCTTCGGCATCCGTCTTCAGGGCAAAACTACAAAAATTTATACACCAATATTAAACATTCAATCCTTTAACAAAATTCACAAAAAACAGTTTACATACAATTTTTACACGTCTGCACCGTGTGACGTGGAGTCTTCAACTAATTGTCAGTGAGTAAGTGTCTGTATAAATGCGCGCAGTTCTCAGTATCAGTCTTAAAATTGAGTCTCCTGTCAGTTGAAACGCTTGAGATATGTAACATTTCTAATGTGAAGCGTTTGTTGTAATGCTGCTCTTGTTGTAGTATTGTCGCTGCCTCAAAATTTGGCGAGTGGCCGCTTTCTACGCAATGTGCTGCCAGCGCAGTTTTTTGTATGTGTGTTTGATGTCGTAGCTTGTAGTCAGATTTATGTTGGGCTATTCGGATTTTTAACTTGGATTTTGTCGTTCCTATGTAGACTTTGTTGCAAATATCGTCATTAGATCCTTCGCATGGTATTTTGTAGATGACATTCTTGACATCCGCTTTGTCTATTTTTGATTTGGTCCTGTTGAAAAATCCTTTCATCGTGTTTGAAGGTTTATGCGCAATTTGTATGTTTTGTTTGTCGTAGCAGTTTGATCGTGCGAATCGTTCTGATAGTTTGGTACGTATGTGAGTGATCGGTATTTCTTAGGTTCCAGTATTCTTTTATTATTTGCGTTTTTGTGTCTTTTTTAACAATGAGTCAATTACCCACATAGGGAAATCATTATTTGACAAAATTACTTTTATCTCCGATTCTATGGCTGTCTGATATGTTTTGTCGCTGATAGTTGTCATCCGTTGAATATACCCAAGTGCCGTTCTTGGATGTTTTGAATTGAAGTTAATAATCCGTCCTGAGGCTGTTGGTTTCATATACCACTTTGTTTTTAAAATGTTGCCGTGTCTATTTATTGTGGTGTCTAAATAAGGTAATTTTCCGTCTTCTTCTAGTTCCAATGTGAATTTAATGTTTCTGTGATAGCTATTCAGCGTCTCCAGAGTAGTTTGCACTTCGTCCTCTCTCACTATAGCAAACAAGTCATCAACGTATTTGGTGAGTACTCTGGGTTGATGTTTTAATTTCCTGATAGTGCTCTCTAAAAGTTCCTCCATGATAATGTCTGCTATGATGGGTGAGGCTGGGGATCCCATGGGCATTCCTTTCAGCTGAGTGTATATTTTGTCCTCAAATTTAAAATATCTACTCTCCATGATGCAAAATTTTACTATGTCCATAAAAAGTTGTCTGGGAATTTGGGTATGCTCTCTAATTTTTGGCCATTTTTGTCTAATGGTGTCCATTGCTAAATCTATCGGTATGCTAGGAGACAGGGACACAACATCAAAGGACACATGAACTTCATCGTCACATATATGGGCATAGTTCACTCTTTCTTTGAATTCTGTTGCGTTTTTTACATTAAATGTTGATCGTCATGTGGTTAAGAATCTTCGCTAAGTATCTACATAGTTCGTGAGCTGGTGAACCTATTGAGGAGCAAATCGGTCGTAGTGGGGTTCCTTCTTTATGGATTTTGGGTAGTCCATTGATCCTTGGAGGTAGCGCTGTGTTCGTCGTTAGCTAACTTCTTTCGGCCTTTGAAATCAGCTTCAGCTTGAATAGTTGATCCACTAAACTGTTGTTTTTGGTTTGGAGTCTTGATGTAGGGTCTTGTCTTTATTTGGACACCGCAATAAATAGACACGGCAACGTTTTAAAAACAAAGTGGTACATGAAACCAAGAGCCTCAGGACGGATTATCAACTTCAATTCAAAACATCCAAGAAGCATGATAATGAATACGGCACTTGGGTATATTCAACGGATGACAACTATCAGCGACAAAACATATCAGACAGCCATAGAATCGAAGATAAAAGTAATTTTAGTAAACACAAAAACGCAAATAATAGAAGAATACTGGAACCTAAGAAATACCGATCAGTCACATACGTACCTAAACTATCAGAACGATTCGCACGATCAAACTGCTACGACAAACAAAACATACAAATTGCGCATAAACCTTCAAACACGATGAAAGGATTTTTCAACAGGACCAAATCAAAAATAGACAAAGCGGATGTCAAGAATGTCATCTACAAAATACCATGCGAAGGATCTAATGACGATATTTGCAACAAAGTCTACATAGGAACGACAAAATCCAAGTTAAAAACCCGAATAGCCCAACATAAATCTGACTACAAGCTACGACATCAAACACACATACAAAAAACTGCGCTGGCAGCACATTGCGTAGAAAGCGGCCACTCGCCAAATTTTGAGGCAGCGACAATACTACAACAAGAGCAGCATTACAACAAACGCTTCACATTAGAAATGTTACATATCTCAAGCGTTTCAACTGACAGGAGACTCAATTTTAAGACTGATACTGAGAACTGCGCGCATTTATACAGACACTTACTCACTGACAATTAGTTGAAGACTCCACGTCACACGGTGCAGACGTGTAAAAATTGTATGTAAACTGTTTTTTGTGAATTTTGTTAAAGGATTGAATGTTTAATATTGGTGTATAAATTTTTGTAGTTTTGCCCTGAAGACGGATGCGGAAGAGCAACCGAAATATATCGGAGAAAAAAGAAACATAAATCGTTTTTTCTATCAACCTGACCTCAAGCCGGAGACAATACATCTACAATTAGAAAGGTCGCCAAATCACAATTGTACACAGAGGGCACGCTGTAAGCATACAACCACATCAACATGGAATATGCTGACATTAAAAGGAACTACTTTAGTTTTAAGCCAAGCATTAACAAATATCAAACGACATCCACAAAATTAGTTAAGCTCAAAGCCAGCATAAAATTTCTTTTAAAATGTCGAAAATCAAAAGTTCATAGCCAATACTACTAGTTGTAAGAATATTTTCACAGACGACCATGACTTTCGAACAGACATAAACAAAACACTAGCCAGACACAAGCATTTCTTTCACGTGAAAATATTAAATCTACTTATTAAACACAAACATAACATAACTAAAAAGCAAACGAAACAGATGGCAGAAGCAACAACAACAATTGAACAACAATTGAGCACAGCTGATGCTACAGCGTTTTTTGAGAGCGAGAGAAACGTTGCCGACAAACTAACAACAACACTTAAGAAACGGCACGAAACAAAACATGAGAAGCTACGCGACAAACGGAACAACATCTTTGCTCTGAGCAACGACCAAAAGGAGTGGTTCGTAAACAAATTCGCAACTAAAATATACACAGACAACGTAGTTTGAATGTCAAAATGAAAATGCCGCGCAACAAAACACCAAATGAAATTTGAAAATATTTCCAAAACTGTTAATTCCGTTTATAAAATGCAATTTATTATTCACTTAATGTCATCAAATTATCTGCTTTGACTCAATTGCATCCAAATGCTTCGATGTACTGGGCAGACCATAAACATTTTGTATAAGTCCGTATCGCCCATATCGCCAATTTGTCGGATGTTTTCTGACACCTTGGCTATCTCTCGAGGTATTATGTACTGCTGCTGTTAAGCAGAGGACAATTCAATTGTTAAATTTACAGAATTTTAATTTTTTTCTTTTATAGCTGGCATATTTACATCATGTGGCAAGAAGAAGCCAATGATGGCAAACGGTAGACGGTAGATGGTGGCCATGTGAACACGAATTTCATTTTTCCACCATCTTCTCAACGTTCCGCCAAGATGGACTGTAGTGTGAATAGGCTATAAGTAAATTGCGGACGGTGAAGAGTTGGTACAAACTCTAACAGACAAAGAGACACAGGAAGCAGCTCGGACAAAATTCTCTTTATTAATTAAAGACATCAAAACAAGTAACAGGGAGAGTGCAATGGATCGTGCAATACTGGACACAGTGGAACAGACGCGGAAATTTCTGAGAGAAAATGACAAAGTACTAATTTTAACATCTGACAAAGGGAACAAGACGGTTGCTATGGAATCTGACGACTACAAGAGGATTTAGGAGATTTATGCACATATTGAACTGTAAGACAAGACCCTACATCAAGACTCCAAACCAAAAACAACAGTTTAGTGGATCAACTATTCAAGCTGAAGCTGATTTCAAAGGCCGAAAGAAGTCAGCTAACGACGAACACAGCGCTACCTCCAAGGATCTATGGACTTCCCAAAATCCATAAAGAAGGAACCCCACTACGACCGATTTGCTCCTCAATGGGTTCACCAGCTCACGAACTATGTAGATACTTAGCGAAGATTCTTAACCACATGACGATGGAATCAACATTTGATGTAAAAAACGCGACAGAATTCAAAGAAAGAGTGAACAATACCCATATACAGGGTTGTCCATATTCGACGGACCCATCTGGCAACGCCATAACTTTTGACAGAGATGTCAGATCGCTTAATGACATACCGCGTTTGAAGCGTCAGTCCAAGCAGATTTTTACCATGGAACAATACACGACACGCGAGCGCTCTGAAATAGTTGAAATTTACATTCAACAGAACAAGTCAATTGTGAAAACTCAACGTGCTTTTAAAAAATTAAAAAAAGTTATTAAAAAATGTATGAATGGGACCGTAAATAAGCAAAATTGCCGTATTTACGCCACTGAAAATCCTCAGGAGATTCAAGAAGTGCCTCTTCATGACGAAAAAGGCACATTTTGGTGCGGCGTTAGTGCGAAAACGGTCATTGGGCCGTTTTTCTTCCAAAATGAAAATGGCCATGCTGTTACCATCAACCACGAGCGTTATCGCGACATGATGACCAATTTTGTGATGCCAATTATTCGTCGAAAGCGTATGAGGCAGTTCTGGTTTCAACAAGACGGCGCTCCACCGCACACAAGTCGCATAACAATCGATTTTCTGAAGAAATTATTTCCGGGCCGTTTGATGTCGAAAAGTGGTGATTTGGACTGGCCACCGCGTTCGTCCGATTTGACGCCGCCTGACTTCTTCTTGTGGGGATATTTGAAGTCAAAGGTTTACGTTAACAAGCCAAGGACCGTAGAAGAGCTCAAGGACAACATTCGTGAAGAAATAGCCGCTATTCCGGCCGAAATGTTGGCGAAATCGATGGAAAATGCTGCAAAAAGGGCACAATACGCCATCAACGCCAGAGGCGGCCATTTGAGAGATATCATATTCAAAAATTGATGTAAACAAATCTACTTGGAACAAATTAAATGATTAAGATTGCCAACCGCCAAATTTTTATTTTTTTCTTTGATTTAAAAAAAAAACATGGGTCCGTCGAATATGGGCAACCCTGTATGTGACGATGAAGTTCTTGTGTCCTTTGATGTTGTGCCCCTGTTTCCTAGCATACCGATAGATTTAACAATAGACACCATTAGACAAAAATGGCCTAAAATTAGAGAGCATACCCAAATTACCAGATAACTTTTCATGGACATAGTAAAATTTTGCATTATGTAGAATATATATTTTAAATTTGAGGACAAAATATACACTCAGCTGAAAGGAATGCCCATGGGATCCCCAGCCTCACCCATCATAGCAGACATTATCATGGAGGAACTTTTAGAACTAAATAATCAACCCAGAGTACTCACTAAAAACGTTGACGAAGTGCAAACTACTCTGGAGACGCTGAATAGCTATCACAGAAACATTAAATTCACATTGGAACTAGAAGAAGACGGAAAATTTCCTTTTTTAGACACCACAATAAATAGACACGGCAACATTTTAAAAACAAAGTGGTACATGAAACCAACAGCCTCAGGACGGATTATCAACTTCAATTCAAAACATCCAAGAAGCATGATAATGAATACGGCACTTGGGTATATTCAACGGATGACAATTTTTTTTGTAAAAAAGACACAAAAACGCAAATAATAGAAGAATACTGGAACCTAAGAAATACCGATCAGTCACATACGTACCTAAACTATCAGAACGATTCGCACGATCAAACTGCTACGACAAACAAAACATACAAATTGCGCATAAACCTTCAAAGGATTTTTCAACAGGACCAAATCAAAAATAGACAAAGCGGATGTCAAGAATGTCATCTACAAAATACCATGCGAAGGATCTAATGACGATATTTGCAACAAAGTCTACATAGGAACGACAAAAACCAAGGTAAAAATTCGAATAGCCCAACATAAATCTGACTACAAGCTACGACATCAAACACACATACAAAAAACTGCGCTGGCAGCACATTGCGTAGAAAGCGGCCACTCGCCAAATTTTGAGGCAGCGACAATACTACAACAAGAGCAGCATTACAACAATCGCTTCACATTAGATATGTTACATATCTCAAGCGTTTCAACTGACAGGAGACTCAATTTTAAGACTGATACTGAGAACTGCGCGCATTTATACAGACACTTACTCACTGACAATTAGTTGAAGACTCCACGTCACACGGTGCAGACGTGTAAAAATTGTATGTAAACTGTTTTTTGTGAATTTTGTTAAAGGATTGAATGTTTAATATTGGTGTATAAAAATCTTTGTAGTTTTGCCCTGAAGACGGATGCCGAAGAGCAACCGAAATATATCGGAGAAAAAAGAAACATAAATCGTTTTTTCTATCAACCTGACCTCGAGCCGGAGACAATACATCTATAATTAGAAAGGTCGCCAAATCACAATTGTATTTTTCAACATTAAAAAATTAGATCAAGATGCATTTGATATGAAATAAGAAACAATCTTCAAAATAACCTCGGAAAACTTAAGTTATATGTGGAAAACTGAATTTTTAGGGGCAAAATCGCGTGGAGCACAAATGTAAGTTAAGCACGTAAGTACCTAAAGCTATATGTAATGAAGTTAATAGAAAATATGAAAGATTTCAGCTCATCGTGTAACATCAATCAATCTGTATACATTGATTGATGTTACACGATAGTTGCCCATATTCGACGGACCCATGTTTTTTTTTTTTTAAATCAAAGAAAAAAATAAAAATTTGGCGGTTGGCAATCTTAATCATTTAATTTGATCCAAGTAGATTTGTTTACATCAATTTTTGAATATAATATCTCTCAAATGGCCACCTCTGGCGTTGATGGCGCATTGTGCCCTTTTTGCAGCATTTTCCATCGATTTCGCCAACATTTCGGCCGGAATAGCGGCTATTTCTTCACGAATGTTGTCCTTGAGCTCTTCTACGGTTCTTGGCTTGTTAACGTAAACCTTTGACTTCAAATATCCCCACAAGAAGAAGTCAGGCGGCGTCAAATCGGGCGAACGGGGTGGCCAGTCCAAATCACCACTTTTCGACATCAAACGGCCCGGAAATAATTTCTTCAGAAAATCGATTGTTATGCGACTTGTGTGCGGTGGAGCGCCGTCTTGTTGAAACCAGAACTGCCTCATACGCTTTCGACGAATAATTGGCATCACAAAATTGGTCATCATGTCGCGATAACGCTCGTGGTTGATGGTAACAGCATGGCCATTTTCATTTTGGAAGAAAAACGACCCAATGACCGTTTTCGCACTAACGCCGCACCAAACTGTGACTTTTTCGTCATGAAGAGGCACTTCTTGAATCTCCTGAGGATTTTCAGTGGCGTAAATACGGCAATTTTGCTTATTTACGGTCCCATTCAATGTGAAATGTGAAAATGTGAAATTTTTTAAAAGCACGTTGAGTTTTCACAATTTACTTGTTCTGTTGAATTAAATTTCAACTATTTCAGAGCGCTCGCGTGTCGTGTATTGTTCCATGGTAAAAATCTGCTTGGACTGACGCTTCAAACGCGGTATGTCATTAAGCGATCTGACATCTCTGTCAAAAGTTATGGCGTTGCCAGATGGGTCCGTCGAATATGGACAACCCTGTATATATCAAAGAAGCGTTTTTATTTTGGTTGGTGGCTCGAAGTACCTGTCTTTAACACGCAACCGGCACAGGTCCAGTGCCTACAGACATACTTATACATCGTTATAATATATAATATTATTATTATTATTTAATATATCTTCTCTGGGTTAACGGAAATGGTCCACCTGCAAGCCCAGTTTTCGAATCTCTTATGGTACTCTTGCAGTGTATTGGTTGCCTTATATATAGTCCTGGAGTCTTCCTACACTGAGGTGTGCTTCCGCACAAGACGGCCACACATTCAAGCAGCATGTCGCTGAAGTAGCCGGTAGTTTGCGTTACAAGGCGATGAGAATGAGCTGGCTTCTCAACGCTAACAACAAACTGGCGATCAAAAACAAAGTCCTCATTAATGAGGTCGTCCTAGCAGCAATCTGGAGATTCGGCGTACAGGTGTATTGTGTTACATTGAACGAAATAAGGGTTCTTCAGGTCAAAACACTCAGACGAATCACAGGAGCTGATTGGTATAAACCAGAGATGGGCAAGCACACATATCGTCACACTTTTCACACGCATACAAGCACAATTTGCGTGCACAACATTCGTGTTCTATAAATAGCTTTCTATGCTTATAGTGTACGTGTGATTTTGTGCAATGCACGTGTGCATTGGAACGTCGCGACGCGCCCATCTCTGGTATAAACGCACACGGGACATCGAGTGGAATTGTGATGTCCCTATTGTAGGCGACAAGTTTGCTTTTTACCCGAACAACCTCGCCACTGGAGGCGCAGGATAAATGGGATATGTGCTAGGAGGCAGTGGCGTAGCCAGGGGAAGGGGGGTTTTGGGGGTTAAACTAAATGTTAAAAATGTGTTTGTAAGGGGCTACCTCCGCAGCGCGTGCACCAAATTGCATGCGGTTTTTTAAATGATAGCCAGAGTATGTTGCATGGCTTTTATAATTACTTTTCTATAAATAGTTTCATCAAAAATAAAATATTAGTCAAAAAAATCACGAATTTGGGCCAAAAATGTGTGTTTGAACGAATATTTTATATCATTTTGTATCATTCTGTACAACGGAACATTTTATGATAGACAAATTAAACATTTAATTCATTTAGTATCAAATAAATAAGAAAAAATATAGGGAAGCTAACTTCGGCTCTACCGAAGTTTTTACACCCTTGGAGCATGATGTATGCTGTCAGTTTGTTATATGGCTATACGATATATTCATCCTATTTTGATCAAATTCTTCAAAATTGTGTTGAATCAAATAACATTTATATCTGGAAAGTATAAACACGCTACCATTGAAAACAAAAAAGTTACTGTCCCTAGAACTACTTTTTCGACCGATCGTTCCTATGGCAGCTGTATGCTATAGTCATCCGATTTGAACCAAAATTGACAAAATTGTGTGGTAGTATATAATATTGATCTGTACAAAGACTGGGAGCGATAGCATTAAGAACAAAAAAGATTTTGTCACTAAGACTTTTTTATGACCTATCTTTTGTATGACAGCTATACTATGCAGTTGCCCGAATTTGATAAATCTCGGTGATATTGTGTGAAATCATAGAATACTTAGTTGATAGAATTGGCGTAGTGTAAAAATGTCGAAACCTTTAGAAATAAAGATGATTCTCCTCTTCTTATTGGCTTAATGAGTAATTTGATGAAGCGTCATTTTAGGCTAACGTACAATTCACCAATGAATTTCAGAGATGTATCGAATGCATCTCTAGCAGACTTCATAAAATATGTTCAACTCTTTAATCCGTCCGATAAGTTCAATAATTGCTCCAGGAAAGCAACTAGACATGCGATGATGACACTTGTGTGCCTCTACGTATGTTTGGATGAACATTTGACCATTATTTGTTAATGTCCTTTCCGTCCGTTACTTCTTATAAAATCCAGTCATATTGTCTATAATTTGCTTTCTAATTATGTGAACTAGGCCTCCTGGGGAAACCACATCAAAAAATTGCGCCTTAAACTTTACCTCAAATTCAAAAAAAAAATGTTTAATGATTCTAATATCTTAATAATGATAATAATTGAATGGAAAACAAATTTTTTCAGAGAACGAACCGTTTCCAGCGAGTCTCAGTAGCTCAAAATGCACCTTTTGCGCATGGCGCTATTCTTCATTCATTTGTTTTTCTCAATTCATTTGTTTTTCATGTTTCCCGAGCTGGAGCTGGAGGAGGGCAGCTTGGAAACTTATAGGGCAGCCATTGTACAAAATTAGCACTTGGCTTTGCTGGCCAAAAAGTTGCAGCTGGAGGAGTTACGCTGTATGCACATGGATTGGATTTGTGTCATGAAGTGGAGTGGCATCCCATGGCCAATTGTTTTGAGGCTCTGATGGGTGCTCTGCTGCTGGATGCCCTGTTTAGGCAGGATGAGAAATTGTTGCAGATATGGCCCGAGCATCCGATGCAAGAGCAGGAACCATTGGCTCATCAGTGCAAAGGAAAGGGGGTATTTCGAAAAGTCATTTAACTTCTTGCTTTGCTAATGGCATAATCAAATGTGGCACCCATCTTGTTCGCATGTAAACAACATGCAGCTGGGATCTGTATATTAAATAGGCCACGTGCACTAGCACGTGAATGTTTTGCTGACACAACGAGGTATCCTGGCCAACTAGTCTGTGAATAATTCAATGCATCATTTTGCTGCAATTGCTGATGTATGTAGACGGCATGGCTGCGAGTTGTCCATTGTTGTTTCATTAATATGCATATCCACTCCCGCCGAATAACGGGAGTACCACCAACTGCAGGAGCATAAAGTCAATTTTAAGCTGGCTATCTGCGAGTAGGTAAAAATCTGACAAACCCAACGATGTGGATCCTTGAGCTACATAAAAAAATGCTGCTGTTCCCAGTACTACGAGTGTCAAAACACAACAACTACCACACAACGACAACAACAACTACTACGACAACAACATGTTGATCAACAACTACGACAAAAACAACAACAACTACTATACAGTGGTGGACAAAAGTATTTTGACTAAAAAAATTTCATAAATTTTCTATATATCTTAACAAAAACTAAAATTTTGAATTTGTGTCGAATACTGGTATAAAAATAAGCTTTCAATAAAACATAAGTAGTACGCAATCGGTTGCCAGGTTAGAAAATATAAATCAAAATGTGCAAATGGAAGTGGACATAAGTATTTTGACAAAAATTAAAATGGTTTTTTGATGTAAATTACAAATATTTTGGATTTATTTTTTTTTTAGTTTTTTGGGATATAAAAGAAGGTTTAGGAATTTTTTTTTTTGGAATTTTTTTTTTCCACCGGTTTTTGGCAAAATTAGTTTTTGGTTGGTTTTCTTTGGGCGGAATTTTAATTTTTTTGGCATAAAGTCCAAATTTTTATTATTTTTATTATTTTCATAAATTTATTAATATTTCCGATAAATAAATGTCTACCCTAAATAAAAATATAAAAATATTTTTTTTTGCCCATCACTGGTATTTGACAGCCCGTTAAAGTGACCCGTTTGTGCTAAGCTATTTGTGCCTTGTTTGTGCTTTTAATTTTGTGAATGTTTGATTATCAACCATTCTAATAGAATTTTATATTATGGCGGTTCAAAATATGCGAAATACTTATAAAGGTATGTATTATTTAGTGTACTGTGCTTACATTATATATGCTTTTGTTTCGTGCTGTATTTAATGTTAATGTTGCAACATATTTTAACTATAACATATTCTTAATTCTTGTGTTTCGCGGAGCAGAACTAGCAAGATTACGCCGTATTGCCGAAATTGCTAATGTGGAAGTCTGTTTTATTGTGTATATATTCAAATAGAGTTAACAACTTAAGCGCATATTTGCGCAACTAAGAAATATTTGAATATAAGTAGACATGGTAAATTTTCGTCAAAGCGGTTTGCTATAAGTTTGGTTGACTGAGTGTGCGACCAAATGAACCGAAATACTTTGCATGAAAGCTGAATGACATCAAAAAATAGAGGAAAGTTATCTTCGGCTCAACTCAAGTTCATATACCGTTGTAGCTTGTAATATTTATGTAATTGAATATTTTTCAATAATTTGCATTCCACAATTTCACTCATTCGTCAGATTATTCCTATGGCAGCTATATGCTATAGTCAATCGATTCGGACCAAACTAAGCAGAATTATGTGGAAGCATATTATATTTGAAAATTTTGAGTTTTTGAGCGATATCATTGACAACAAACAAGTTTTTCTTAGTGAGCATACTTCATAGACCTATCTTTTCAATGGCAGTTTTACTATATAGTAATCCGATTTTCGTAAAACTTGCTAGAATTATGAAAAAGCATGGAAAACGAGTATATACGAGGTTTTGTGAAGTTTGTATCGAAAACAAAAAAGTTTTTCTCACTAAAACGAGATTTTCGGACGATCGTTCCTATGGCGGCTATATGCTATAGTCTTCCGATACGGCCGGTGGTAACAAATGTAGAGCGTAAATGTATCTAAAAGCTTCGTGCAAAGTTAAGTAGACATAGTTTTTGAACTGACGGAGCGGATGTGTGTAGGTGGCGGGTGTGGCGTGGTCACACCGGAAAAAAAATTAATTCGAAATTAACTTATAATATGAACAGCAAATATTTGAAGTTTCAACTTTCTATCTTTATTTGTGGAGTTTATGCCAAAAAAAAGACATTTCCGCCCAATGTGCTGTGTTTAAGAATACCATTTGTTAAATCTGGATTTAAATAATTATTCAAAATATTGCTCTTTTTTGGGGCTAGAGTTTTTTGAAAATTATGTCGGAATTACGGCGAAATTGAATATATTTGCTGTAATTATGAAATCATTTCAAATCACATTAACGTTATCGAAGAAATATATGGAAATGGAATGGAAACGATTGAATTGTAAAGGTAGTCAAATATTGTTTAGTCGAACATATATATTTATTATGTAAAGCCGGGTATCCAGCACCGCAGCACTAAAAATTCCTGTCAAACTTCATATAAAAAAAACTGTGGCAGGAATTTTTAGTTTGGCTTTTCGTTGCTTGTGTATCCAGCAACATGAACGTAATCCACAGTTTCTTATCGATAGTTGGCCTATCGATAGCGTGTGTGGATGGAGAGAACAGCTGATACACAGCGCAGGAATATATTGCCAACAATTATTTTGGATGTGATGAGCGAAAATTTTGGGGGGAATGCTTTTATATTTTGTTTGTTATGGCTGGGGAACCATCAGCGTGCATAGATTGGTAGGGCGCCAGACGGATGCTTTCCATAGACACAAAGGTCGGTGAGATGTCGTCCGTTAAGATGCCTTCTTAATCTGTGTGTCGCCAGATCATAGGCAAATATATTAGAGTGGTGAACCTTGGTCATGATACCTTTGTGTGCATATTAATTTGGGCGCATAATGGCGAAGCGTCCACGCCGCGGTATGTAGTTGTATGCCTCACATACCAGGGGCCCCACATAGATGACTCTAGTTTCTTGAGGGCAGTGGATCATGCCGTACCCCGTAACTGAATCGCCCAGATCCACCGCTTCGAGACTTAAGAAGCCAATGGAGCTGCAACCGTGGCCACTGTCCGAGTCACATTGACGTTCCTAGTCAAGCTTTTCGACGCGTCGGTTCAGAGACACGCCAAAGTATTTAGCCACGTCATCCGTACTGATCTGGCCATTGAGTTGACAAAATCCTTAATATAAATGCTGGGAGAAGGCCGTTGACGAGGGAAACAAAATCGTAACAAGAGTTTCAGAAATGATCTAATCCTTTTTTGATTTTTGATAAAGCGTATGCTTCTTTTCTGCTGCGATATGCAACTGCTGTTCCATATGGCATTTCTGCCTCTTCCTCCGGAGTTCAATGTTGCCACCATAAAATCATCCTACAACTTTTAAAGACCAAAACAAATGTAAAAAGTGAAGTTAAAAGTTACACCGCTGACAACTTGTCTTCCATATCGTGGTTTAAAATTCTCGCCGATATAATTTATCGATAGGTTTTTTTTCAATACTTCATTGAATTAACCTATTAAATCATATTTTATTAAACTGCTTATTTATCCACATAAACTTGTTAAATTTATACTTCGTTTAAGAGTATAAACTTTTCATTTTAAAAAGAAAGTTAAAACTCGAAAGAAGTTGGCAGGTTTGCTCATTGTTGCTTTCTGCAGCTGTCAGACTTTTACATTGTTTTGCCGAACAATATTTTCAAATTAAATTTTATTACTTAAAACCCATTAAATCTTTAATAATATTAATGCAATTCGATCAATTAAGCATTCAAGTTCTGTTCCTCATTATTATATGTGACTCAAATCTCTTTATTAGCAAAACATGGTCCAAATGTCGACACAAAATTCGCAACATTTGAAAACAACCAAAAGAGGTTTCAGGAACACCGACAATTGCTTTTGGGTTGCTTTCGGGTTGTTAGAGGTTTGTAGAACACGGCGGAATAAATATCTTTTGAACCATAAAAGTCTTTAACTTTTGGAAAGCGCCATAATTTATGGTATGTTTAGGGCAATAAATTGTATATTCTTACAAGCTACACTGGTCGGCACAATTATTTTGACAACAAATATCATAAACGGGGGTGCCACAGAAATCTCTAGAGATTTTGCCGACGGTTGGTTTGCAAATCTCTTGAAAAATTCGTTGGTGCCACAGAACTTCTAGAGATTTAATTTTCTATTTAGAAAATCTTGTTGGAGCCCCAGATGTTCCAATTGATGTTCCATCTCTAAAAACAGGGCTGAATCTGTCGCCTTATTTTAGATGTGGGTTAATTTAATGATCAACTATAATTCAATTTTAAGTCTCATTCTCCACCAATATAATGACAACAAACATGAGTTATTAGTTTCCATCCCTTAATCTGCTAGCTGTCATGTAGAAGGCGTCCCTTCGCCAAAAGGCGCTAGTGAGAAAGAGCTTTGCGAAATCTCCTAAAAAAAACATTAGAGGTTTGAAACCAACCAAAAGAAATTTCTGTGGCACCTAAGTTGGAATTTGGTTGGAAGAGTTTTCTGTGGCACTCCCGAAATAAACCATTATCGGAGGTGTCACAGAAATCTCTTCCAACCAAATTCCAACCCAAATCCAATTCTCGGTGTCACAGAAATCTCTTTCGGTTGGTTTCAAATCTCTCGAGTGTTACGAACCTGGTTCTTTTCCTTGGGCAATGCCGGCTAGCTCACTCGAACAGGGCGGAGTAGCAGGTCGCACAATTCCAGCAAGTGGCGCATATCTACTAAACAAAAAAAAAAAAAAAAAACAATTAAAAAAAGACTGTGTGTCATGGAACACCCGGTACGAGCCTAGCTCATTAAGTTGATACAACCAATTTAAGTAATGGCAAAATACAGTTTTTGGATTCTGTATAAATAAATGTTATATAATATAAAAAAATTAGGTCAATTTCAAGTCACTGCCGATTCATTGTTAGGTCACTGTTAAGTTACGTTAAGTCGCTAATAAGTCACTGTTAACTTACTGTTAACTCACTGTTAAGCTTCTGTTAAGTCACAGTCAAACAAACAACATTATAGTTTATAGCGCAGAATTCACAACTTGACCTCAATGCAGCCACTCTTTCCAGCCCCAAATTCACACATACCCACCAGATCCCCAGTTGACCCACACCAGATCCCTATACCAGGTCTCCACCAGCTCCCCACCAGATCTACACCAGATCCCCATCTGATCCTCACCAGATCTCAACCAGATCCCCACCAGACCACCAACAGATCCCCACCAGATCCTCACCAGATCCCCACCAGGTCCCCACCAGGTCCCCACCAGATCTCCACCAGACCTCCACCAGATCTCCACCAGATCCCCACCTGATCTCCACTAGATCTTCACCAGATCCCCACCAGATGCACACAACATCCCCACCAAATCGCCACCAGATACCCACCAGAGCCCACCAGGTGATTACCAAATAACCACCAGATCTCCACCTCATCACCTCCTGATCCCCATCAGATCAGCACCAAATCCCCGTCAGATCCGCACCAATTCTTCCCCTGATTC
This sequence comes from Lordiphosa stackelbergi, assembly GCA_018904235.1. NCBI lineage: Eukaryota > Metazoa > Arthropoda > Insecta > Diptera > Drosophilidae > Lordiphosa > Lordiphosa stackelbergi. Next base: position 25,418 of record JAEIFU010002281.1, read on the forward strand.
CCACCAGATACCAACCCCTTCCCCACCACTTAAACTGACACTATCCCACTCCACAAACAACCCTCCAGTTACTTTTGTAATGATAAAAGCTGCTGATTTGGCAAATACAAAATTCAAGGACAAGAGTCAAAAGACATACCCCAAAAGAATCTGTCGCAAAGACAAAATTTTTCAAGATTTACTCCCCCAGTCTGACGTCCGTAAAAGAGCTTCGCTCTAAAAAAAAAAACATTCCTACAACAGACAGGAAAACTGGTCGACGGAGTGTGGATGGACTACCCCAGCGCACCCACCCTACCAGTGACCAAAGCCCTCGTGCTCACTCAGTCACCCGAGATCGGCTTACTCCATGGTCTCCCCCTACAAAAGGACTAAAGCCGTCATTTCCAAAACACTTAAACGTTTAACTCACACTTATTTCTTCCGACAACTTACACGACATATTTTGCGATTATGAACGCATTATAAATTATTAAATTTTATAACTATATCTAAATTAACAATTTATTCTCAATTTTTTGGTCTCTTTCTTTTAATTGTAGTCAGCTATGACGCTATAAGGGCGGTTTGCAAAAATTCGGAGGTTCGGATGAAATCGAATCGAGGATTTATTTGGGGGAAGCTGAAGTCACTTTTAAATTGTTTTCCCATTCCCAACCTATTAGAGCTCCAAGGGTTTAAAAGTCCGAGGGATTAAATTCTCAATCAGGTAACTATTGATTTTTTTGGTTTTGTACTTCAATAATCTCACAATATATCCTCTTTTCTTTCCCTTGGCCTACTCTCGCCTCATCTGAGCTCACTATAATTCCAGCTAATTTTAAGACATCTATACCAACAATGTGAAAACGAAACCTTACAAGCTCAAGACACTAACAATAACAAATATTGACAAAAAAATGTATGTAAATGTAAATGAAAAAGTAATAGAATAATAGAATATTAAAAAACGAGAAAGGCAAAGCTAACTTCGTCTGCACCGAAGTTTTGATACACTTGAAATGGCACACAAATTCATAAAATTTGTTTTTTTTACACGCACTAACGGAATTTACCTCACTTGGACAACTGACTTAGACAATTTGCTTAATAATTTAAGCGAATTGGCTGAATAAATTTAAATTCGTTCAAACGCACTATTTATTTGTTAAATTTTTCCGTCTTGACCGCTTCCGTCAACTTGACCGCTCGCTGCCAGTGCACTTGGACAATTTCTCCCGTTTTGCCACCCACACCCTCCTATATAGGCTCGGCTCGCGCCATTATTTCATTCTCACTTCCCCCGATCGTTGACCTGGCCTGTGGCCATGACCTAGTATTGCTATTGGGAGTGATTGAGAAGGGACTACATCTGTTGCATTACAACAGTCTGCAAACTTCCCCTCTCCCATGGCAGTGGATCCTATTCCCCCATTTCTCAGCAGTGGGCGCTTCACCTACGATCATCCGTAAGGAGTTACCACCCCACATCAATCATTTAAATTAAAGAGCTCTTCCTCAGCGCGCTGCCTATCGATAACTCGAAATGCAACAGGTGATTTGTTAGGAGATTTAGCGAAAAATTTTAACAAACAAAATTAATCTTGGAACTGTAAACAAAATTATTTTTCTGGATAGGTTGCATAAAATGAATAAATTATTTAATTAGTTTAAACATTGAAAGACTTTCATGTTTATCTAAACCAACCACATCAGTAGCGCCGTTTAGCGATTGTGGCTCCATCTGGTTGGCGCCAACAAATATTTAAATTTTTTATTTTATTTATGAAGAATATGAATTAAATTTGAACTATAATTTACAAATGCATCATAAAACATTTATCACAATCAAACAATTTCAGTTGATCATCAAATTAACCCATAACTAAAATTAGGGAAACTTTTTGCGAGAGATGCAGCCCTGTTTTTATCGATGGCACTTTAATTGAAACAGTTTTTGTTCTAACTAGATTTTCAAATAAGAAAATAAAATCTCTTGAAGTTCTGGGACAACGACGGATTTTTCGAGCTATTTGCAAACCAACCGAGGTCAAAATCTCTAGAAATTTCTGTGACACCTCCGTATATCTTTAAAACAAAAAATTCCAATACTTTAAAATTTATATCAAATACATACTAGTATAAGTATTTTGACAGGATTTAAAAAAAAGTGGCCTTTAAATCGGCAATACCTTGCAGATCGACCACGAACTTAAATATTCGGGGGTGCCACAGTAATCTCTAGAGATTTTGCCGACGGTTGGTTTGCAAATCTCTCGAAAAATTCGTTGGTGCCACAGAACTTCTAGAGATTTCATTTTCTAATTATAAAATCTAGTTGGAGCACCAGATGTTCCAATTGATGTTCCATCTCTAAAAACAGGGCTGAATCTGTCGCCTTATTTTAGATGTGGGTTAATTTAATGATTAACTGAAATTTTTTGATTGTGTTATATGTTTTATGATGCTTATTTAAATAATAATTCAATTTTAAGTCGCATTCTCCACCAATATAATTCAATATTCAAAATCATGAGGAATAAGTTTCCAGCCCTCAATCCGCTAGCTGTAGAGGGCACAACTTCGACAAATAGCGCTAGTGAGAAAAGAGCTTTGCAAAATCTTTTAACCAGCGGTGTCACAGAAATCTCTTCCAACCCAATTCCAACCCAAAACCAATTCTCGGTGTCACAAATCGGTTGGTTCCAAATCTCTCGTGTTTTGTCGGGAGATTCAGCTAAATTCACCAACCAAACAATTTCCATATGCAAAATTAGTCTTGGAAATGTGAACAACATTATTTTTCTGGATAGGTTGCATCAATTTAATTAAATATTTTATTTGTTTTAATCGGGGGTGTCACAGAAATCTCTAGAGATTTTGACCTCGGTTGGTTTGCAAATCGCTCGAAAAATCCGTCGGTGTTTCAGAACTTCAAGAGATTTCCTTTTCTTATTTGAAAATCTAGTTAGAACAGAAACTGTTCCAATTAAAGTTCCATCGCTAAAAACAAGGCTGCATCTCTCGTAAAAAAATTTCCCTAATTTAAGTTATGGGTTAATTTGATGTTCAACTGAAATTTTTTGATTGTAATAAATGTTTTATGATGCATTTTTAAAAAATAATTCAAATTTAATTCACATTCTTCATAAATAAAATAAAAAATTTTAATATTTTTTTGAGCCAAATATGAAGTATAATAACCAATGGAGCCACAATCGCCAAACGGCGCCACTGATGTGGTTGGTTTAGATTAACATGAAAGACTTTGGATGTTTTTCCTAATAATTATTGAAACGCAAATTTCAATGTTTAAACTAATTAAATAATTAATTCATTTTATGCAACCTTTCCAGAAAAATAATTTTGTTTACAGTTCCAAAATTAGTTTTGCTTGTCAAAATTGTTTGGGTGGTGAACTTAGCGAAATCTCCCGACAAAACACGAGAGATTTGAAACCAACCGAAAGAGATTTCTGTGACACCGAGAATTGGTTTTGGGTTGGAATTTGGTTGGAAGAGATTTCAGTGACACCTCCGATTGAAACGCAAAGGGCATAGCAGAATAAGCATACAAAAACTGCCCCCACTCCGATCAGCACCAAAATTTAATATGTTGTTGCCATCAATGAGAAACTCGCTCTCCTAAAATTTTAGTCTTCTAATCGCTATTGGAGTGGAGTTATAAGGGCGGAAAGATAAATCAAAAAACTCGATTATCTTCAGAACCGCTTAACCGATTTGAATGGGTTTAATATCTATATATCAGGGGTGCCCACAGCCATTCCGCAATGCACGCATGTGTTGTTGTCGTACGCAAAGGAATAGCCTGCGCGTATAGACTTTACGCATGCCATAAGCCAACAAAAAGCAAAAACAAATTCATATGCGGGCTCTGTGTTTTGTTGTTGCCGCGCTCAGACCTGCAACAACAACATCATAGGTGCCTCTCTTCTCTCTCTCTCCGATGTCTCTCGCAAACTCGAATGCAACAACAAATTGCTTATGCCAACGACCACTCACACACACAAACAGAAATCGGGTTTCTCCTTCTCTCTCGTTTTGTTGTTACTGCTTTAAATATATTTAGTGCATTTGTATTAGTTCTGACGCGCTGGTAAGCACGTTCTGGGCGCCCCTGCTATATATATAAAAGAGTTCAACCTGACTGACTCACTGACTGGTGACCGTCGCACAGCCTAAACCATAAAAGATAGAAAGATGAGATTTTCACAGTAGTTTTATCTTATGCTGAAAGTGAGTACTAAGAACGGATTTTGGAAAATTCTGTCGGGAAATGTGGAAAATTCGCGGAAAACTTTTGTATGAAACTTTTTGGTTTTTCATCCAATCAAGTTCAAACTTATTTTCAAAAATCTATAAAATAAATTCAATAATAACTGCATACCAGTCTTCCGGAAAGTCAACGACCTCTTGGTGGAAAGTGGGTGAACATGGTTGCCAGCCATTAGCTCCAAGTTCATTTCGAAAGGCACACTTTTCGTTACAGTTACCCAGCGGCGCAAATTGCCATTACAAAATGGGTTACTCCTGCGTTACTTTGCCATCAGTGTAAAGGAAATAATCGCATACAATCTGCATTACTTTGCCATAGGCATGGCCGCTTTGTAAACGGGCTGCCGACAACCTGCATTACTAGGTAATAAGGATGTATGCCAGAGCCGAACTTCCCATTACGAATGCGTACATTATTTTTAAAATTGTAATGCAGATTGTTCGCAGTCTGTTTGTTTGCGATTACTATCTCTCTAACGAAAGTCAGCGATTGTACTGCCTTACATTTTCGACAGTCGTAATGCATATTTTCTACAGAACACGTTGAGCTCTGCGCCGCTGGGTCAATTCCTTGCGTACACTCTCATTAACTAAACAGAAAAAAACAGAGAGCAAAGAGCGCATGCAAGGTATATGAAAACAAGGTAGTCGCACTCGCTCTCGTGCTACTTCTTATTTCAGTGTCAATCAAGAAAATTTCGTGCGCGGAGATCCGTCGCTCTCAACTGCTGCCAACAGACTGACATTTAAGAAGGAAGCAAAGAGAGCGAGAGAGCGAGCGAGACTACCTTTTTGAGTATACCTTGAGCGCATGCAAATAGCAAAGCGCTGAGAGCATACATCGGAGAGAACCCATTTAAATGTGTGCGTGAGAGCAATTGAATGCCGATCAGGAGCGTAAGAAAATGAAACGAAATTTGTAACTATTAACACAATGAATCAAGGTAGAGGAAGACCTTTAGTTCCGTTGCCTCGGCAACAACAAGGAAACAGAATACAAATAAAAATTAATCAGGAACAAATTAAAAAACTACAGCTGCAATTAAAAAATAAACAAACTCAAATACAAAAACTTCAACAACAATTAAAAAAACAGCAACATGAAATAAATCAAATTAAAAAAGAAGAGCAGAAGACGAATAACAAAAGTTCAAAAATCGGCGAAAAAATACAGTGGGCTGGCCTCCTTCAACAACAACAAATTCAGCAGACTGGCCAGTGGCAGCCACCGCCACCACTTTATTGGCAATCACAACAACAACAGCCAGGATGGTTGCCGCAACAGCAGCCCAACCAGTGGCATTCCGGCCAGTGGCGACAGCAACCACCGCCACACCAGGAGCCTGGTTTGCTACGCCAGGATCAACCACCACCACCCCTACAACAGCACCACCAAGAAAGCTGAAATTTGGACAGGAGTTTCTGTTGGTGGTGAAAGTGCGTACTAAGACGGGGTTTTGGAAAATTCCACCCGGAAAAGTCGGAAAAGCGTCGGAAAAGTTTGGATGGGAAAATTTTATTTTTCATCCGATTAACTTGAAACTTGGTTTTTATGCAAAGTACGCGAAATAATTCGACACATGTTTTCCCGATTTTGGAAAATCCGCCCACGAGGAAAATGGCCGGAAAATTCTGCATGAAAAAAAACTATTTTTCGTCCGATTGGCTTGAAACTCGGTTTGTAAAGACAGAATACGAAATAAATTGAAATGTGATTTTCTGATGTTGGAAAATTTGACCTGACGGTCGGAAAATTCCCGGAATATTCTACATGAAAAAATAATTTTTCACCTGATTGGCTTGAAACTCGGCTTGTAAGGACAGAATTCGAAATAATTTTAAATGTGATTTTGCCATGTCGAAAAATCCGCGTTGGCGTGAAAATGCCCGGAAAAATCTACATGCAAAATAGCTATTTTTCATCCGATTAACTTGAAACTCGGTTTGTAAGGTCAAAATGAGAATTCATTTGTGTTTTCATTTTCCCATGTTGGAGGGATGTGGGTGGTATGCAGATGTGAAGTGGGTGGTATGTGAGCGGGAAGTGGGTAGGATGTGGGTGTGATGTAAGTGGGAAGTGGACGGGATGTGGGCGGGAAGTGGGCGGGAGGTGGAAGTGATGTGGATCGGAAGTGGGTGGGAGGTGGGGGGGATGTGGGTGGAATTTAAGTGGGAATTGGGAGTAGAGTGGGTGGGAGTTGGAGGGAAAACCCATCTGCAAAGTTCGATTTCTGGGTTCTACGGTGTATTATTATATCTAATATTGTTTTATTCTATACTGTTAAAGGCGCAGCGAAGCGCGACGGGCTTTTTGCTAGTATGTTATAAGTGTCAATCATAGAATTCAGAAAGTTATTTTTGCACATTTTTATTACCATTTCTTAGGCACAAAAAATATTATTAAAATTTTCAAATAATTTTTTCAAGGTGTACATCGATTTCAACTATTATTTTTTTTTGCCGGTTGTTTCCATAAGATGTCCCTAACAATGCAATTTTTTTGCAGTGTCATCGGGAATAATCTTCATAGTGAATACTAATAAAATATGTGAATAGTTTTACAAATATATTTTATAATATTGAGCACACTGTAACAACTCACACAGAATTGTCAAAAAATTTCCCCTTTTTCCCCTTTTAAGTTGATTTACAGTGTGCCTAATATGTATAAAATATTAATGAAAAGTACTAATTTAACGTTTAATTATTTTTCACCATGTGGTACTCTTGGGATGTGTTTGCAAAAATTATATGTTGTTAGGGACCTCTTGATGAAAAACCCAGCAAAAAACTGTCGGTCTCGCAAAAGGCTGTCACCGTAAAAGAATTATTTGAAATTTTCAATAATTTTTTTGGGCCAAAGAATTGGCAATAAAAATGTGCAAAAATTATTTTTTGAATTGTGCTGTGGACACTTACAACATATATTAAACCCATCCAAATCGGGTAAGCGGTTCTTAAGATAAACGGGTTTTTTGATTTATCTTTCCGCCCTCATAACTCTACTCCAATAGCGATTAGAAGACTTATAATTTAGGAGAGTGAGTTTCTCATTGATAGCAACAACATATTAAATTTTGGTGCTGATCGGAGTGGGGGCAGTTTTTGTATGCTTATTCTGCTATGCCCTTTCAATGTTTAAACTAATTAAATTATTTATTCATTTTATGCAACCAATACAGAAAAATAATTTTGTTTGCAGTTCTAAAATTAGTTTTGCTTGTCAAAATTGTTTGGGTGGTGAATTTAGCTAAGTCTCCCGACAAAACACGATAGATTTGAAACCAACCGAAAGAGATTTCTGTGACACCGAGAATTGGTTTTGGGTTGGAATTTGGTTGGAAGAGATTTCTGTGACACCTCCGATTAAAACGGAAATTTCAATGTTTAAACTTATTAAATAATTTATTAATTTTATGGAACCTATCCAGAAAAATAATTTTGTTTACAGTTCCAAAATTAGTTTTGCTTGTCAAAATTGTTTGGGTGGTGAATTTAGCTAAATCTCCCGACAAAACACGAGAAATTTGAAACCAGCCGAATGAGATTTCTGTTACACCGAGAACTGGTTTTGGGTTGGAATTTGGTTGGAAGAGATTTCTGTGACACCGCCGTATTTGTTTTAATATTAAAATTTGTGTTTTAATAAAAACTCTCCTAATGCTGCGTAACAATTAAAACCTGCCAACCACAGTGCCCTCAAGTTATGGAGTGTACGTACCTGTGTACCAAAATTGGCACCAACAAGGGCTTAGAGTTGTCAAGTAATATTTTATGATTGGCGCAAAAATATTTTTTAAATTTTGCCTTTTATTTTTGGAGAATATGACTTAAACTTGAATTATAATTTAAAAATACATCATAAAACCAGAGGTCCAGAATAACTCTCAACACAAATTTTCAAAGTGTTTCTCACTGAGAGAAACACAAAAATCATAAGCAATTTCGGATTTTCACTGAGTTTAATTTTTATTTTTGTTTTATTTGTGTTTTTCTGTTAACCGAAAAATGTTAAGAGAAAAATTTAACTGTTTTTCAATAACACTTAATAAATAATATATGTTCAAAGTGTTTTTTGATAACAGTTATAGTATAACAGAAAAATGAAAGTAAATAAAGATAAGTGTTATTTCTCTATTAGCTATGTAATGATAATTTACTTTGTAGATGTGATTAGGAACAATGTTTTATACCAGCGTTGGTCACGAAATTTAAGTTTGGGAGCAGTCCAACAACAAAAACAGTAAAAAACCAACCTTATCAGATAAAATCGAGTCGGCAAACGAGACACACTCTGCATATGTTTTAATTTGCAAGCATCTGCTTCAGTGCCAAGCGGGTCTCGATCGCGAACACTGTACATGTTACGCCCAGCTGCCGCCGTGCGTCAATAATCATGAATTTTGTCCTTTCAACTTACTATTATGTAAGGCAATTACACTTGTTGTGACGTATGCTTGCGCGTGTCGGCGCTTCAAAGCGAGACAATTTTCTTAAGCTTCAGAATGTTGTTGCCAAAAAAACAGCTCTTAGATCAGTGGAAACATGGTCATCCATGGTATATATCGCGGTTTAGTATTGTCGTAATCATATTTTTGTAGTTATGTGATGTCATTTGTGGTCTTGAAAAGCATTTTTTAAGTGTTATGTGGTTTTATTCCCATGGTCCATGGAGGTCTCTTATCATGGAATTGAGCTTATGCATTGATCCTTGCATGATTTCCCCTTGGTTGAGAGTAGAGTTTATTTGACATTATTACAATTTTTGGTCCTCTTTGGTATTATTCAGCGATAAAAAGATTAGTCATACGCAGAAAGTAGTTTGAAAAAATCTTTATGAATTTGACTATATTTTTTTACCATTGCTCATCTATGGTATTTATCGCGGTTGAGTGTTGTCACTATCACTGCTATGTAGTTATTTCTGTGTGAATTCGCATTTCTTCGGGGTGTGAGCGCCATTTTTTTATTACTGTTAAATGCATTCGCATTGTTGATTGAGTATGGTCATTTGAGGTTTTAAAAAGCAGTTTCTTAGGCACTTGTATTACCATAAAGATCCTGTAGCTGTGAACTGCGATTTCATATTGATCCTTATATAATTTTCCAGCCCTTTTTTGACCCACAGGGTCAAACTTCCTTTACAAATTTCTTGTAACGCCTCTGGCGAGCACTAAGCTATAACCGCGGCAAGAAAATACCTTTCAGAATTAAAGTTTTCGGTTTTCAATTTTATGCCCTTATGCGCTGTAAATGAAATTTAGTGTTGAAAATGTCCGATCCAAAGACTTTGACTTAAAAGACACTTATATTTTTCTCACAATAATAAGTGTTATTGAAAAACACATAACAGAAAAAAATGAAAATATGTGTTTCTCACTGAGATAAACACTTACACTCGAAAAATAAGTCACTTTCACTGAGCGAAACACTTATACTCAAAAAATAAATCACTATCAGCGGTGTCACAGAAATCTCTTCCAACCAAATTCCAACCCAAAACCAATTCTCGGTGTCACAGAAATCTCTTTCGGTTGGTTTCAAATCTCTCGTGTTTTGTCGGGAGATTTACCTAAATTCACCAACCAAACAATTTCGAAATGCAAAAATAGTTTTGGAAATGTGAACAACATTATTTTTCTGTATAGGTTGCATCAAATTAATTAAATATTTTATTTGTTTTAATATTAAAGTTTGTGTTTTAATCGGGGGTGCCACAGAAATCTCTAGAGATTTTGTCCTCGGTTGGTTTGCAAATCGCTCGAAAAATCCGTCGGTGTCCCAGAACTTCAAGAGATTTAATTTTCTTATTTGAAAATCTAGTTAGAACAGAAACTGTTCCAATTAAAGTTCCATCGATAAAAACAGGGCTGCATCTCTCTCAAAAAAATTTCCCTAATTTTAGTTATAGGTTAATTTGATGTTGAACTGAAATTCTTTGATTGTGATAAATGTTTTATGATGCATTTTTAAATTATAGTTCAAATTTAATTCACATTCTTCATAAATATAATTAAAAATTTAAATATTTTTTGGCGTCAAACATAAAGTATAACTCTCCAGCCCTTAATGCGCTGGCTGCCATCCAGATGGAGCCACAATCGCCAAACGGCGCCACTGATGTGGTTGGTTTAGATTAACATGGAAAGACTTTGGTTGTTTTTCCTAATAATTATTCGGCTACCACTACAAACCTCTAACAGCCCAAAAGAAAGCATCCCGAAAGCAATTGTCGGTGTTTCTGGTTGTTTTCAAATGCTGCAAATTTTGTGCCGACATTTGGCCAATGTTTTGCTAATAAAGACATTTGAGTCCAATAGAATAATACGGAACACAACTTGAATGCTTAACTTATCGAAGTGCATTAATATTATTAAAGATTTGATGAGTTTTAAGCAATAAAAGTTAATTTTAAAAAAGTCTGACAGCTGCTGAAAGCAACAATGAGCAAAACTGCCAACTTCTTCCAATAATGACAATAAAATTTTCGGAGTTTTAATTTTTCTTTTCATAATTATAAGTTTATACTCTTAAACGAAGTATAAATTTAACAAGATTATGTGGATAAATGAGCAGTATGATAAAATAATATTTAAGTGGTTAATATAATAAAGTATCGAAAAAAACCTATCGATAAATTATATCGGCGATTATTTCAAACCATGAAATGGAAGACAAGTTCTCAGCGGTGTAACTTTAAACATCACTTTTAAAATTTATTTTGATTTTTAAAAGTTGTAGGATAATTTTATGGTGGCAACACTGAACTCCGGAGGAAGAGGCAGTAATGCTATATGGAACAGCAGTTGCATTCCGCGGCAGAAAAGAAGCTTACGCTTTATCAAAAATTAAAAAAGGGTTGCATCATTTCTGAAACTCTTGCTACAATTTTGTTTTCCCTTGTCAACGGCATTCTCCCAGCAATATCCAAAACAATTAATGCAACCGCGGGTATTTTTTAATCTATATTCGAGCACTCTACTCACCTGTAAGCAACAGGGATGTCAACACAAAATAATTTTTTGGTCGGTCAGAGTTTATTTTAATTCTTAAGCCGATAGTATTGAGTATTAATGGCTTTAAAATTATTCTTAAGTTTGGAACTCAGTGCATACCAAAAACGCTTTCAGCATTTGGTTTAGAAACTTCAAAAATAATTTGTATCCAACAACAATTCAAATTATTTTGAAACCAACAGCCGCGCCGTGGCAGCCACAACGCAATTACTTCCAGCTGTTTTTTGCCAGCGACTAGGAAGCTAACTCCGAAAAATGAAATCTCCGACATTTGTGGATTGGTTGTTTTCAAAAACAACTGACCCCTAAGTCTCTAGAGATTTCTGGAACACATCGGATTGAAACGAAAATTTCAATGTTTAAACTAATTAAATAATTCATTCGTTTGATGCAATCTATCCTAGAAAATAATGTTGTTGGAAATATTTCCAAAATTTATTTTGTTTGCTAAAATTGTTTGGTGGTGAATTTTGCTAAATCTCCTTACAAAACACGGGAGGTTTGAAACCAACCAAAAGAAATTTCTGTGGCACCTAAGAATTGGAATTTGGTTAAAATTTGATTGGAATTTGTTTGGAAGAGGTTTCTGTGGCACCCCCGAAAGATAGGTTTTTATCCTAATTATTCAGCCCTGTTTTTAGAGATGCTACTTCAAGTGGAACATCTGGTGGTCTTTCTTTTCTAATAAGATAATAAAAAATTGAAGTTCAGTGACATCGACGAATTTTTCGAGGGATTTAGAAACCAACCGTTGGCAAAATCTCTAGAGATCCCACAGTTTTGTCTATAGATATATATGGTTTGTTCCTTTTAGAGATATTTACTAGTCAACATTATTTATTAACTTTCTCAAAGAATGATAAAGATCGGATGTAGCTATAACCAAAAGTCAATGTAACTGGTTCAAAAAGTGGAGCCATCTATTTGTCAGTTTTGAAACTCTAGTAGTGGCGACATCTAGTAGCAGCTACTGTAGAGTAAAGAGTATATAACAGTCGGGTTTGACAGAATTTATTACTTGTTCTTTTGTATTATTTTTAAAAATAAAACTTTTTTGATAATTTTTTTTTTAAATAAAAACTAATTGATAGTTTGAGTTTATAATTTTCAAATAAAAATAAATAATTTAGTTTAATTTTTATATATTTCTAATAAAAAAATTAATTTTTTTCTTTGAATTTTTAAAATAATTCTTATTTAGTAATTAAAAAAATTATAAAATTTAGGGTCTCAGGTTAGAACACAAACTGTTCCAGTTAAGGGGATTTTATACGCAGTTAACATTTTCAAAAAATTTAATATTTTGCTTATTTTTATGTAAATACATTTAAGTACACACACAGAAAATTTCAAGTCAATCCGCCAGTAATTTTCGACGGTACGCTCACATTTGTTATCAGACTTATCAGGTAAAATTACAGTGCAGCTGAAAACTTTAAAAGCGTTTTTCTCAAAACTGTATTTTTTCAAAGCCGTTGACCACGATTCCTCGATGGTGTTGCTCTCATTTATTTATTTTTATTTATTTAGGATACTTAAAATATATAAATACATATATATTTTGTGGAAAAGTAGCCATGTCCGTCTCTCCATCCGTCCGTATGAATAAACCGATCTCATAGATAGTAAGAGATAGAGGTTTCACATATACATATATGTACTTCCTATATACGTGGAGCATATACTTTTTATACTTGCAGGCACATCAAGCTTATTTTCAATTGTTGCCACGCGCCTCCCGCCCCCGCAATTTGGAAAAAACGACATATCTTGCACAGTTTTGTAGATAGATGTAGAGAGATAGTTAGGTTAGGTTAGGGTGCGATGGCTAAGAGCGACATATCGCTCTCCCACTTAGGCCGCTATGGGCCCATTGCGATGCCATGTTTATTCCCTGTTAACCCTTTTAAAGAATGAGGCGGTACTGAACCATTGTGCGGACAGACAGTGCCCCGTGAGGGCTTCAACCAGAAGTGCTATGTGTTATCTTCTGAGGCGTAAAAGTGTGTTAGTAAGTTTTTGGTTGAATATAGGCCACGTGAGTTTCGATACGGTACAGTAGGAAAGGGTTTTCCACCGAGGGGGGAAAACGCCATTTGCGGCCTATTACCTTTTTTGGACGAGTGTAAAGCGTATGGTTACCTTTTTTATACGTTCGTTTATATTGTCTTTCCAGAGAATTTTCTTATCCAGAATGACACCCAAGTATTTGGCATTGTCACCAAATGCAATACTTACTCCGTTAATTTTAGGAGGAACCAGCTCGGGAATTTTGTACTTTCTGGTGAAAAGAACTAATTCCGTTTGGCTGGGTTCACGCCTAAGCCACACGATTGAGTCCACTGACCGAGTGTTGTCAGTGCAGTCTGCATAAGGTCACACAGAGTTGAGGAAAAATTCCACATTTGAAGATGGCAATATCATCCGAATACGCCACCACTGCGCCAAAGGGTATTATAATTTTGCCCAGAAGTTTGCAACGCATAGAAATATTCATTTCCGACCCTATAAACTATATATATTCTTGATCAAGGTGACTAGCTGAGTCGATTAAGCTTTGTCAGTCTGTTTCTACGCAAACTAGTCTCTCAGTTTTAAAGCTATCGAGCTGAAACTTTGCACAGAGTCTTCTTTTTACTGCACACTGCTAATATGTCGGAACCGACCGGATCGGATTACTACAGGGTTGCCCATATTCGACGGACCCATTTTTTTTTTTTAAATCAAAGAAAAAAATAAAAATTTGGCGGTTGGCAATCTTAATCATTTAATTTGTTCCAAGTAGATTTGTTTACATCAATTTTTGAATATGATATCTCTCAAATGGCCGCCTCTGGCGTTGATGGCGTATTGTGCCCTTTTTGCAGCATTTTCCATCGATTTCGCCAACATTTCGGCCGGAATAGCGGCTATTTCTTCACGAATGTTGTCCTTGAGCTCTTCTACGGTCCTCGGCTTGTTAACGTAAACCTTTGACTTCAAATATCCCCACAAGAAGAAGTCAGGCGGCGTCAAATCGGGCGAACGCGGTGGCCAGTCCAAATCTCCACTTTTCGACATCAAACGGCCCGGAAACAATTTCTTCAGAAAATCGATTGTTATGCGACTTGTGTGCGGTGGAGCGCCGTCTTGTTGAAACCAGAACTGCCTCATACGCTTTCGACGAATAATTGGCATCACAAAATTGGTCATCATGTCGCGATAACGCTCCTGGTTGATGGTAACAGCATGGCCATTTTCATTTTGGAAGAAAAACGGCCCAATGACCGTTTTCGCACTAACGCCGCACCAAACTGTGACTTTTTCGTCATGAAGAGGCACTTCTTGAATCTCCTGAGGATTTTCAGTGGCGTAAATACGGCAATTTTGCTTATTTACGGTCCCATTCAATGAGAAATGGGCTTCATCGGATAATTTTTTAAAAGCACGTTGAGTTTTCACAATTGACTTGTTCTGTTGAATGTAAATTTCAACTATTTCAGAGCGCTCGCGTGGCGTGTATTGTTCCATGGTAAAAATCTGCTTGGACTGACGCTTCAAACGCGGTATGTCATTAAGCGATCTGACATCAAAAGTTATGGCGTTGCCAGATGGGTCCGTCGAATATGGGCAACCCTGTATATCTTATAGCTGCCATAGAAACTATCGGTCGAAAAGTGGGTCTTTGTAAAAAAAACTTTTATGTTTTGAATGTTAACGTCTCCCACTTCAGCGATTATTTATATAATACGCTTTTACACAGATTTGAAAGTTTTGGTCAAAATCGGATTACTATATCATATAGCTGCCATATCGGTCAAAAAGTGGGTTTTAATGAGAAAAACTTTTTTGTTTTTAATGTTAACGTGTCTTATCATCAATTATTAATATTATGCGCTTTTATAAAGACTTGGGAGTTTTGGTCAAAATCGGATGACTATATCTTATAGCTGTCATAGGAACTATCGGTCGAAAAGTGGGTTTTATTTAAAAAAATTGTTTGTTTTAATGCTGGCGTTCTTAAACTCTGATGTATTAAAACATTTGCAAGGGTATAAAAACTTCGGCACGAATTTAGATTGGCCTTCTCGTTTAATTAATTTTTAAAATTTCGGGTTTTGTTCTACAAATATAAATATGAATATGAATTATTTTCGCCAAATGTCAAATAACTAAGAACATATTAAAATTTGTGTGCGATTTAACTACAGAGCTTAAAAGCAATAGCAAAATAGAAATGACGTGCACAACATTGTTTGATTTGAAATAATGTTTTACTTGAACGTAAAATTTTTAAATTTGCTCTACTCATCTCGCAAAGTTTATCAGAGATTATTTATTTAGGGCTGTGCGAAATAAGGCCCCAATGAAATGAGGCCCCAAAATTAAAATGAAATTATGCCCCAACAATTTATATAGAAAACAAAAACCACTATTTTTTGATAAAATTTGGGGCCTTATTTACTTTTTTGGGGCATTTTTCCTATATAATATTTCAAAATGAAATAAGTCCTCAAAAGAAAGAAATGAAATAAGACCGCTAAACTAATTTTTGTGGTCGTGTTTCATTTTTATGAGGAAATAAGACAAGAAATCGCGCAATTTTTGTATTTCAAATTTTTAAAATTGGAGTATTATATCATATGAAATAACATCCCAAACTTGGGGCCTATTTGGATTTTTTTTGGGCTTTATTTCATCGCAGTGAGGCCTTATTTCACAGTTCAAACTGGACTACTGTTTTATTATGAAATAACACCCCAAATTTGGGGCCCCTTTTTCATTTTATACTTTCGGGACTTATTTTCTGCTGCCTTAATCGAGCGCTTTGTTCATAAACTTATACGGGGGTGCCACAGAAATCTCTAGAGATTTTGCCGACGGTTGGTTTGTAAATATCTCGAAAAATTCGTTGGTGCCACAGAACTTCTAGAGATTTCATTTTCTAATTAGAAAATCTAGTTGTAACACCAGATGTTCCAATTGATGTTCCATCTCTAAAAACAGGGCTGAATCTCTCGCCAAAAATTTTCCCTTTTTTTGGATGTGGGTTAATTTAATGATTAACTGAAATTTTTTGATTGTGTTATATGTTTTATGATGCATTTTTAAATAATAATTCAATTTTAAGTCGCATTCTCCACCAATATAATGCAAAATTTTAAAATTTTTGCGCCAAATATGAGCAATTAGTTTCCAGCCCTCAATCCGCTAGCCTTTAATCCGCTAGCTGTAGAGGGCGCCACTTCGACAAATGGCGCTAGTGAGAAAAGAGCTTTGCAAAATCTCTTAACAAAACATTAGAGGTTTGAAACCAACCAATAGAAATTTCTGTGGCACCTAAGAATTGGAATTCGGTTGGAATTTGGTTGGAAGAGGTTTCTGTGGCACCCCCGATAAAGTCATTACCACGCGCGATTTAAAAAAAATTTCGCTGCGGCGCTCTTTCTTTTTCCCACTATTACCTCCAAACCAGGGACTAAACCCGAAATTGTAATTTCGGTTTGAGTCAAGGCATTTATATTGGCCTAAAGCTTTTTTAACTTGTACAGCAATCGGACAGAAACACTGAAACAATTTAATGAATCAACCTCTTTGCTCTAACACTCAGTGTGCCCCGCGTTCTGCTCATCCTAAAATTGCAGAATTTCTTTTAGCTTCATGATAAAAATGGCAAGCCAAATAAAAATAAAAATAAATATTTGGAATTCATGTTGAACAAAAAATGGTTTCACAATTATGCAGCAAATTAAGGACGAAATTGAATATTTGTGCTGTAATTAATAAATCATTTCAAATCAAATAAATGTTATACAAGATACTTTAAAGTGGAAATAGTGCAGATGAATTCTAGAGGTAACTCCGAAATTGTAATAGTATCAAAAAAAATTAAGAAAGTATAGCCTTTGTTTTCGCCTTTGAAATAAACACCAAAGCCCACCCCTTCCCCCAAAAAAAATTTTTTTTCTTCTCAAAAAATTTCAGTTGGTTTCAAATCTCTCGTATTTTGTTAGGAAATTTAGCAAAATTCACCACTCAAGCAATTTTGACAAGAAAAATTAATTTTGGAACTGTAAACAAAATTATTTTCTGGATAGGTTGCATCAAATGAGTAAATTATTTAATTAGTTTAAACATTGAAATTTGCGTTTTGATAATTATTCGCAAAATCAACCAAAGTCTTTAATATTGTCAAAAACGCCATCTACCGATGGTTACAACCAGCTGACTGAACTAAGGGATGGCAACCGATTGAACCGCAAATCTGGTTGGTGAATTTCGATAAAACACGGGAGGTTCGAAACCAACCAAAAATGATGTCGGTGGAACCTAAGAATATGAATTCTGTTGGAATTTAATTGAAAGAGGTTGCTGTGTCACCCCCAATAGAGATGCATTTTTATCGTGCTTTACTTCTAAAAATTCTAATAAAATTAAACAGAAGATTGTTTTTTTGCAGAAAGAACATCTAACGCGTCTTAAGATCATTAAGCCAATTAAGGCCAATTAAATCAAACTCAGTAGAAAAACCAAAACAGAGCGAACGAGCTTGTCACGCAGTCGACCAGGGAAAAACCACCGGAATGTCAAGCCGAGAAATTATGTTATGTTATGTTATTAATTTCAAATTTGTTCTGGAATAATTAAATTTTTTGAATTATAATCTTTAACTATTTACCAACCGGATACTAAGGGTAAAAGGAAAAAATTTGCTATTAAAGCAGTGTTTCCACTGCAACTGAATGTAATGCGAAGGCAACATTTTCTGTCTGTTTTCCTTTTTGCGGTCCCCCAGTGGATTTAAAAAGTAAAACGATTGTATTTCCGAATCGTTTTCATTTGATGCTCCCGTTTCCGAATGAAATAGAAATCGATTTACTTTTCGAATGAAAGTTCGAATCGTTTTCGAACTACAATTCAGCAATGGCAACATAAACAATTTCGATCAGCACTGCGCATGCGCTGATGCGGAATTGCGAGCAGCTCGGTTTCATTTCGATCGTTTTTGCTTTCGTCTACATGCAATTTCTGGGGTACAACTTTAAAATAATAAATTTTAAATCAAATTGAATGCCCAATATTTATATAGTTACTTTAAAATCTTCTCAAAATATGACTTATTAATATAAAAAATTGGATAGATAAAATATATAACCGTTGACATGAAAATTGTCAATTACTTTTCATTTCACTCACTCAAAGGCACAACTTTTAAAACCGAATAATTTGATCGTTTTTCGGAAACGGGAACAGCTATCAATTCCGATTCCACATGATTTGATCGAAATCGAAAACGGGAACAGGCCTGATTAAGTTAAGTTCCTACTCTACACCACTCCCAAAATCGATGAAATTATTAGTAGTAGTCTTAATTGAAATTATGATAATATAAAAGATCGATGTAAACAAAATAACAAACGTAGAAGTACCTTTGCTGCCAAACCTACTATATTTAAGAACTCGTGAGTCGATCAGTATTCCTTGCCTTCCTTCTCGTGCCATAAAGACATGCCTTAATATTTATGACATATCCGATGTGTTCCAGAAATCTCTAGAGATTTAGGGGTCAGTTGTTTTTGAAAACAACCAATCCAAATGTCGGTGTTCCACAAATGTCGGAGATTTCATTTTTCGGAGTTAGCTTCGGAGTCGCTGGCAAAAAACAGCTGACTGGAAGTTATTGCGTTGTGGCTGCCACGGCAGGGTTGTCGGCTTCAAAATAATTTAAATAAATGTTGAATTCAAATTATTTCAAAAGTTTGTAAACCAAATGCTGAAAGCGTTTTTGGTATGCACTGAGTTCCAAACTAATAAATAATTTTTAAGCCAATAATACTCAATTTTATCGGGTTAAGAATTAAAATAAACTCTGACCCGCCAAGTAATTATTTTGTATTGACAACCCTGTTGCTTACAAGTGAGTGGAGTGCACAAAAATAAATTCAAAAATGCCCGCGGTTGCATTAATTGCTTTGTATATTGCTGGGAGCAGACGAGGGAAACAAAATCGTTGCAAGAGTTTCAGAAATGATGCAATCCTTTTTTTATTTTTGATAGAGTAAGCTGTTTTTCTGCCGAGATATGCAACTGCTGTTCCATATGGCATTACTGCCTTTTCCTCCGGAGTTCAATGTAGCCACCATAAAATCATCCTACAACTTTTAAAAATCAAAATAAATGTAAAAAGTGAAGTTGAAAGTTACACCGCTGACAACTTGTCTTCCATTTCGTGGTTTGAAATTATCGCCGACATAATTTATCGATAGGTTTATTTTCGATACTTCATTGAATTAACCTATTAAATCATATTTTATTACACTGCTCATTTATCCACATAATCTTGTTAAATTTGTACTTCGTTTAAGAGCATAAACTCTTAATTTTGAAAAGAAAATTAAAACTCCGAAAACTTTATTGTCATAATTGGAAGAAGTTGGCAGGTTTGCTCATTGTTGCTTTCTGCAGCTGTCAGACGTTTGCATTGTTTTGGTGGACAATATTTAAAAATTAATTTTTATTACTTAAAACCCTTAAAAACTTTAATAATATTAATGCAATTCAATCGGTTAAGCATTCAAGTTGTGTTCCTCATTATTCTATTTGGCTCAAATTTCTTTATTAGCAAAACATAGGCCAAATGTCGCCACAAAATGTGCAACATTTGAAAACAACCAAAAGAGATTTCAGGAACACCGACAATTGCTTTTGGGTTGCTTTTGGGTTGTTAGAGGTTTGTAGAACAGGGGTCAGTTGTTTTTGAAAACAACCAATCCAAATGTCGGTGTTCCACAAATGTCGGAGATTTCATTTTTCGGAGTTAGCTTCGGAGTCGCTGGCAAAAAACAGCTGACTGGAAGTTATTGCGTTGTGGCTGCCACGGCAGGGTTGTCGGCTTCAAAATAATTTAAATAAATGTTGAATTCAAATTATTTCAAAAGTTTGTAAACCAAATGCTGAAAGCGTTTTTGGTATGCACTGAGTTCCAAACTAATAAATAATTTTTAAGCCAATAATACTCAATTTTATCGGGTTAAGAATTAAAATAAACTCTGACCCGCCAAATAATTATTTTGTATTGACAACCCTGTTGCTTACAAGTGAGTGGAGTGCACAAAAATAAATTCAAAAATGCCCGCGGTTGCATTAATTGCTTTGTATATTGCTGGGAGCAGACGAGGGAAACAAAATCGTTGCAAGAGTTTCAGAAATGATGCAATCCTTTTTTTGATTTTTGATAAAGAGTAAGCTGTTTTTCTGCCGAGATATGCAACTGCTGTTCCATATGGCATTACTGCCTTTTCCTCCGGAGTTCAATGTAGCCACCATAAAATCATCCTACAACTTTTAAAAATCAAAATAAATGTAAAAAGTGAAGTTGAAAGTTACACCGCTGACAACTTGTCTTCCATTTCGTGGTTTGAAATTATCGCCGACATAATTTATCGATAGGTTTATTTTCGATACTTCATTGAATTAACCTATTAAATCATATTTTATTACACTGCTCATTTATCCACATAATCTTGTTAAATTTGTACTTCGTTTAAGAGCATAAACTCTTAATTTTGAAAAGAAAATTAGAACTCCGAAAACTTTATTGTCATAATTGGAAGAAGTTGGCAGGTTTGCTCATTGTTGCTTTCTGCAGCTGTCAGACGTTTGCATTGTTTTGGTGGACAATATTTAAAAATTAATTTTTATTACTTAAAACCCTTAAAAACTTTAATAATATTAATGCAATTCAATCAGTTAAGCATTCAAGTTGTGTTCCTCATTATTCTATTTGGCTCAAATTTCTTTATTAGCAAAACATAGGCCAAATGTCGCCACAAAATGTGCAACATTTGAAAACAACCAAAAGAGATTTCAGGAACACCGACAATTGCTTTTGGGTTGCTTTTGGGTTGTTAGAGGTTTGTAGAACACGGCCGATATAGGGTAATGCAAGCTAGTAAGTCCAGTGGCGCCCTCTAACGGATTCGCCTAATGGTGGAGGTGTGTTCTTTGCAAAAAATGCAAAGTAGATAGATAAGATAGATACTGATTGAATCTACAATCAATTAAGATTGATACAACTTTCTTAATTAAATAATTAAATAAAATTAAATAAAATAAATAATAATAAATTAATATTTATTGTTTCGTTTATAATAATTTCAACGTGCGCTTAAAAAGTATGCAGCAGAAAAAAGTGTTGTGCTGCTGGTTCCACAGACTGCCGCATAACTTCACGGCGCCACCCAACTGCTGAATTGATTTGATGTTTAAAAAATAATTTATTTATTTTTTCTAATT
>JAEIFU010002282.1:0-46946 GCA_018904235.1 Lordiphosa stackelbergi
AGTAATTTTAGTAATGTTGTATCTCCCGTGGAGGATGAGCCCCAGAGCTTATTTTAAAGGATTGCGAACTCATTTGTAATGAAAATCTGAGTTAATTGGGCCAGTCATTAGGAAATACAATGTTTTAGCTGTAGCGAACTGGAGAATGCCCTTAATAGTGTAGCACATGAAAAGGAACAGAATAGAATTGAAAACCAGAACAGGTAGATGAGGCTTATAGAGTTTTAGGGTTGCCTGAAATAAATTCTCAATTAAATGTTTTAAATATTAATCAGTAGTGGTTGCTGGGGTGTCTTCGAAGACTGATTGGTTGTCTTCCTTCGGGGCACAGCTTTTCGTAAGCACCTACACACAGTTAGAGGGACACGGCAGGCGAAATCCTCTGGTTCCGTAGCTCATTCGGCGATGGGGTGGGTTGTTGCCATTCCACACAAACTTTAAAGATAGGACCTCTACGGAATTTAGATAGGGAGCTAGACTCCATGAAGTCAAATTAAACGACTCAAGTTAAGATCAGTAGCAAATTTACAAAAAAAAAATAGAGGGAAGCTAACTTCGGCTCGACCGAAGTTTATATACCCTTGGAGCATGATATATTTCTGCCAGTTTTTTATATGGCAGCTATACGATATATTCATCCGATTTTGATCAAACTCTCTAAAATTGTGTTGAGACAGATAATATTTATAACTGAAACGCTACCATTGAAAACAAAAAAGTTTTTCTCACTAAAACTATTTTTCGACCGATCATTCCTATGGCAGCTATATGCTATAGTCATCCGATTTGGATCAGACTTGACAGAATTATGTGTTAGCATATCATATTGATCAGTAACGAGTTTGGGAGCGATAGCATTGAAAACAAAAAAGTTTTTCATACTAAAACTTTTTTTCAGATCTATCTTTTGTATGGCAGCTATACTATATAGTTGCCCGATTTGCATAAAACTTGCTGAAATTATGTGAAAGCATAAAAAACTTATAAATACCAGGTTTGGTAGCGATAGCATTGAAAACAAAAAAGTTTTTCTCACTAGAACTACTTTTTCAACCGATCGTTCCTATGGCAGCTATATGCTATAGTCATCCGATCCGGCCAGTTCCGACAAATGTGCAGCGTATTTGTACCAAAAGACTTCGTGCAAAGTTTGGTTACGATAGCTTTAAAACTGACGGAGGAGATAGCATAGAAACAGACGGACGGACAGACGGACATGGCTATATCAACTCAGCTCGTCATGCTGATCAAGAATATATATACTTTATGTGGTCGGAGATGCTTCCTTCTGTGCGTTACAAACATCCGGACAATTTTAATATACCCTTTCCAGGGGATAAAAAAAACAAGGTGAATATCAGCATAAGACTCGTATTGAGTTAGGGGCGAGGTCTAAGATGTTAAATGACACTCGCGTTCTCTACCCTACCCAACCATAATCTCCAGCGCTGCACTTTAGCGGAGATACCCTGTAAGAACTCCTCCTACCCTTTTATGTTACATGTCGCTCAGGAACAGACAAAACTTTAGTAGTTCATTTCAAACGTTATAAATTCGGATGATTATTCATAAAACTCAAAGAGGGGCCAAACATAATTCATCGTTTGGACTAGTGGGTATTACTTAATTTAAGCATAAGTTTTAATTAACTTAGAATTTTAATATTTATTAAATTTACTGTATGTATGTATGTGTGTTTGTGATTAAATAATTGCATTATTCTTGTATGTGTAAGTCAACTGCGGCAAAATTATTTCATGGAACGCAAAGGGAAAAATAGCTAATCTAATTACACTAGTTTACAAAATAATAAAAATTTTGCGATCCCGAACGTTTGGTAGCAATTTCTTATGTAAGTCCCCCCAATGAGTCCAAAATCCATATCACAATTTTTTAGTGGGGCCGTTTTCGAGAAATCGCGGAAAAAGCTAGATTTTTGATTCTGAAAAAAGTACCTTTAGAAAAATGCGTATATCTTCAGTATCGATTCATTCATTATAAAATGGTAATGCTTTCTTGGAAGGTAATTGAATGCCCTATCATTCATTCATACACCACTTCTTAATCCGGTGCTTGCATTCGGCGTTATAAAGGCTTTTATCGGCAACATTGCATTAAATTTATGAATTGTTTAAAAAAGCTAGATTTTAGGTGCGATTTTCACCACGAAAAAATTGTGAAAAATTTATTTTATTGCTGAAGTCACAAAGATTTATCTATTAAAAATACAACGTCACCTAATTCATTCAAATCCGTTCAAGAATATAGAAGTTATTTGAATTTAAGTAAAAATTGAAGGTTTCAAGTTCATGCAAATTGACTTGGTTTAAATGTTTTACTGTTCGTCGTAGGAGGCATAGTTAAAATTCAAACTATGCTATTTAAGAACTACTATGACTGCAAAATTTATTTTGTACCTGGTTAAGATTTTTGTGATTGACTTAGGTTGAAAAATTAGTGCAAGAGTAAAAAATGAATCAATATCTAATAAATTGTGCTGCGCTTGCGGTCATTACATATTCATACTCTGTACCGAAGGTACATAGAGTATATTAAGTTTGTGCAAAAGTATGTAACAGGAAGAAGGAATCATTTCCGACCCTATAAGCCGAGTCGATATAGCCATGTCCGTCTGTCCGTTCGTCTGTCCGTCCGTATGAACAAACAGATCTCAGAGATGGTAAGAGATAGGTTTGACATGGGACAAATGCTTCATATACTTGCAGGCAGATCAAGTTTATTTTCAATTTTTCGCCACGCCCCTCCCCCCCCGCAATTTTGAAAAACGTCATATCTCCGACAGTTTTATAGAAAGACGATTCGTACCTTCTAAATATAGTCATTTGGCAATATGTATCGATTTGCCGAAGAAATGATAAAGATCGGATGAGCGGTTCTCAAGTTATGAGAAAAAGTGGAAGAAGGCTCCCACGCACACGCAAACAACACCGCATTGCATGCATCAAAAGAGAGAAAAAAACTTAGAGATGAGCACAGTGGCAGCGACGCGTTCAATAGCAGAGTATGTTATAGTCGGGCTTGACCGACTTTCTCCTGTTTTATTAGACATATGTGGGCAAAAAATGGAAAAGGTATCTTCGGCCGGTGATAAAGCTCGTATAATTTATGTAAATGTCGTTGAAATTGTTAGCGGAATAATTTTATATGTAACCCCCAAGTTACTCCATTTATTAGAATAGTTTTTTTCATTCAATTGACGTCTTAGACTCATTTCAACCGAAGTCAATCACAAAAATCTTTGGCAGGTCATAGTAGCCCTTAAATAGAATAGTTTGAATGTTAACTATGCCTACTCCGACAAACACAAAAGCAATCAAACTTAATCAATGTGCATGAACTTAAAACCTTCCATTTTTACTTAAATGCCAATAACTTCTATAATCTTGGACAGACTTAAATGAATTATGGGGTGTATTTTAATAATCTTTAGTGACCAGCAGTAAAATAAATTTTATACAATTTTTTTTCGTATTTGAAAATCGAACTTAAAATCTAGCTTTTTTAAAAAATTTATAAATTTAACGCAAAGTTGCTGATAAAAGTCTTTATAACGCCAAATTCAAACACCGGATTAAGAAGTAGTGTACGAAAGAATGATGGGGCATTCAATTACCTTCCAAGAAACATTACCATTTCATAATGAATGAATCGATACTGAAGATATACACATTTTTCTAAAGGTACTTTTTGGGATCAAAATCTAGCTTTTCGCCATTTCTCGAAAACGTTAACACTATAAAATATTTGGACTGAATTTTTGGACTCAGCGATGGGAGTTACATATGAAATGACTGTCAAATGGTCGGGATCATACTAGTATTATCTTATTTTTTTAAATGAATTTCTAAAATGTTGAATAGTGTAGGCAGCTATTACAATTATTATTTATTTAGGTGAATGCCAAAGAAAATGATTTAAACTTCAATTTTTAAAATTTCTTAAGTACTTGTAGGCAAACATTTTGCAGTCACTGTGCAAAGAGTTTACTAGAGGCCAGCGCGACAGCTGTTCTTCTAGCACTGATCGACTAACGAAAATGTGTTTGTTGTTGTTGCATGCGATATTTTCTTGAATTTATGTTTTTATAGCATGTGAATACTCATGGCGACACTTGTTTTGGTTTAGGACATTATTTTCATTACTTTACTTATAATTCCGTTACCAATTTGGTCATAGAGAGTACTTTACCGCTATTCTATATATATGCACAATTGTACATACATACAAAATTGGTCCCACTTGGCTGTGCTTGCGAACAAGGGGGGGAAAGAGATCAATCAAAAGACTTACATACATCCATCCATCCAAAAGCTCGATCGTTGCAAGGCCTTACAGCGCGACTTGTTGATGTTGTTGTTGTTGGCAGTGGCGTACGCAGGGGGAGGGTTTGGGGGTTAAACCCCCCCTTGGGGAAGTTTTTATATGCGAAATTTTTGTATACAAAAATTTTTTTGTTCTGAAAACCCCCCTCAAAAATCCTGCGTACGCTACTGGTTGTTGGATATGCTGTAAGGGCTTTAAGATGGTTTATTTAATGGTTTAGCTCACTTTCCTTTATATGCAAACAATATCTCTGTGGCCATAAAAGGCCTGCCATGCGCTAGTTTTTTCTCACCAACAGCCACACACTTTTGATGTTACCATGTACGCCCTACTAGTTGACCAAGGCTTTCGGGCCTAAAATTAATGCACTTGTGGGGGTTCTTTATTTTATAGTTTTTGGGCGACATTTGGGACGAACAAATTTCATCCACACGACAAGAACCGGACATGGGCAACGATGATGTAATATATAGACTGAAGGTTTGCTCGGTGGCGTTGTTTATGCGGCCAGCTGTTTTGTTGGCAGAGGCGCGCACATTTGAAATTTCAAACTGAATTCGAACATGTTGGGAGGGTTGGGACTCGCGTGCGTTAAGCGTAGTATACACTTCCACCAAAACTGACAATTCTTTTGTTGTGGGACAGTGTGACCAGATTGTCAGATGTATGCATGTAATATGGCCACATTGCCTAGAGCGTTGTTTTTGGTTTGATTTTAAATTAACAGTTTCACATTTAATAAATACAAAGGATAAACATGCGTTCTTCACTGCATACCCCTGCCTACGGGGCCTGATGAGCAGATATGTCAATTTAGTAATGGTTAAATTCATATTGTAATTATTACCAAGTTTAAATTTGGTTGAAGTCTCACGCTGTTGTGTAGCTTCCTTTGAAAATAGCGCTCAATCATTGATGGTAAAATTGTTCAAATTTCATCCGATAACGCATATTTGTGTATCGACAATATGCGATACCTCTGGAAATAATAAATTAATTATTCAGGGCGCTATCGATAACGTTACAGAAAAATACGGATATAGTATTTTATCGGTATTTAATTGAGACGTTTTTGTTGAAAGTGTGGACTACCACCAAAGAGACTGCCAAAGGGCTTTGGCACAAAAATTTTTGTGAGTTGTTGGCATTGGCAAAAATTTATATGTTGGGTTATTAGGGATGGGGGTTTTATCGATAATTTTAAGACAAGTATTAGTGATAGTCCGATAGATAAGCGTATAGGTGTAAGGGAGTATATGGTGGGATTAGCAAGCAGTGTGGATAGGGTAACCCAAGAAGGAAGGGAAATTATTAGTGAGGGAAATTTTGCTTAGGAGGGGGAAAACGCCACCAGTCGGCAGTTATTGAAAAGATATACGACTGGGTAGTGCTGTCCCACTCACTAGGTTTCTGGGCAAGATCGGGGGGCGAGGAAAAACGTAATCAGGCATTAGACGTCTTACTCGCACCAAGGTAATTAGAAGGGCTTGGCCTTGGCCTTGAACTAGAGCAATGAACCCGAAGTTCGAAATTGGGTTACATTGCGGGATTAAGGAAAGGCGGATAAGGTTATAAAGGGGACTCAAAAGCCTAACTCAAGGGCAGTGCAAACTGGCAGGCGGTACGTGCAGATCAGCGGAGTTAAAACTTTCACAAAAAAAAAAAAACAAAGAAAAATAAAAATAAAGTTCGTGAGAGGGTGTGCAGCCAATTGGGAAAAACAAATATTTGTGCCAAATTTTACATGTGAAATTAACAATTTTAAAAGTGAGTGATAGTGGTTAAGGGAAAACATATGTATGTTATATGAAAGCTTAAACATTTTAGCGTGGTCAACGCTGGACTGGCCACTCCCTTTTCGGACCACCCATGAAGGATTATCCCCCCACAAAGTTGGTCCCTGAAAAGGAAATGTGGTACCCAATTCGAGGGCATAAAATAAAAAAGTGATTTTATACCTCTGGAATCTTGTGAAATTTTGGTGGACAACATCAATGCCGCTGAAAGTGAGTGATAGTGTAAAATATGTATGTTATATGAAAATTAAAATTTTAGCGTGGTAACGGCTGGACGGTCACGTCCCTTTTTCGGCACCAGCTGAAGTGATTATCCAAAAAAGTTGGTTCTGAGGAAATGTGTGTCACCCAATTCGAGGGCTATAAATATAAATAGAGTATGTTATGTTTGAAATTGAGTGAGCGTTTTGGTGGAATATAAAAAAAAAAAAATGTATGAAAGAAGCCATACATTGCAAGACCGCTAGATGATCCCACAAAATTATCCCCCAATTAAATTTTCTGTTTGAGGTGACCACCCACAGTGGTGACCGCTAGGCAGTGAAAGCGAAGATCAAATTTAGTAGTCAAATGTATGGGGCCACATAAAGACAAAAAAAAAAAAAAATTTAAGCATTTTTTTTAGTAACAATTCTACATATTCCGATGTGTTCCAGAAATCTCTAGAGATTTGGGGGTCAGTTGTTTTTGAAAACAACCAATCCAAATGTCGGTGTTCCACAAATGTCGGAGATTTCATTTTTCGGAGTTAGCTTCGGAGTCGCTGGCAAAAAACAGCTGACTGGAAGTAATTGCGTAGTGGCTGCCACGGCAGGGTTGTTGGCTTCAAAATAATTTGAATAATTGTAGGATACACATTATTTTTGAAGTTTTTAAACCAAATGCTGAAAGCGTTTTTGGTATGCACTAAGTTCCAAACTAATAAATTATTTTTAAGGAATTAAAATAAACTCTGACCCGCCAAATAATTATTTTGTGTTGACAACTCTGTTGCTTACAATTCAGTGGAGTGCACAAAAATAAATTCAAAAATGCCCGCGGTTGCATTAATTGCTTTGTATATTGCTTGGAGAAGGACGTTGACGAGAGAAACAAAATCGTAACAAGAGTTTCAGAAATGATGCAATCCTCTTTTGATTTTTGATAAAGTGTAAGCTTTTTTTCTGCCGCGAGATGCAACTGCTGTTTCATATGGCATTACTGCCTCTTTCTCCGGAGTTCAATGTTTCCACCATAAAATCATACTACAATTTTTAAAGATCAAAATAAATGTCAAAAGTGAAGTTAAAAGATACACCGCTGACAACTTGTCTTCCATTTCGTGGTTTGAAATTCTCGCCGATATAATTTATCGATAGGTTTTTTTCGACACTTTATTGAATTAAACTATTAAATCATATTTTATTAAGCTGCTCATTTGTCCACATAATCTAGTTAAATTTATACTTCGTTTAAGAGTATAAACTTTTTGTTTTGAAAAGAAAATTAAAACTCCGAAAATTTTATTGTCATAATTGGAAGAAGTTGGCAGGTTTGTTCATTGTTGCTTCCTGCAGCTGTCTGACTTTTGCATTGTTTTGGTGGACAATATTTTAAAATTCATTTTTTTTACTTAAAACCCATCAAATCTTAAATAATATTAATACAATGCGATCAGTTAAGCATTCAAGTTGTGTTCCTCATTATTCTATTTGACTCAAATTTCTTTATTAGCAAATCATAGGCCAAATGTCGCCACAAAACTTGCAACATTTGAAAACAACCAAAAGAGGTTTCAGGAACACCGACAATTGCTTTTGGGTTGCTTTTGGGTTGTTAGAGGTTTGTAGAACACGCACTCCTGTAAATTGGTAAAGAAAAAATTTGGTGAATTGCCACAAATATATAAAAAGTTATTTTTGTGAAACATACGCACCTTGAAGGGAAATTTACCCGAGAAATCTGTCTTGAGCCGTAGTTTGAAGTGCTGAAGAGCTAAAAAAAATATTAAAATTGAGGAATAAAATAAGTTATTTTGTGATTTGAAAATAAGACAGATTAAGGATTGTATTAATTGAATTATGCAAGAAATTTTGTTAGAATTTTTAAGAAATATAGAAATGTTAAAATTTGTTTGAAAAAAAAAATGATTGGTTAATTTTGTAGGTCAGGCGAGGAGTATGCGACGCTAGCCTGGATTAGAGAAGGTTAAATCCTGGTGTTAAAATGGGTGATGTCTCCAAATCCGAGAAGGAGCATCACAGGAAGGGTGGAAGTGCGGTGACAGATCCATCTGTGTCGCCACCTGGGATCTTTTTTGTTATTGATGTCCATTGTTTCGATTTTGCTTTCTGTAAAGTTTTTTGTTGTTTTTAGTGATAAGGTTATTGTCGTTCCGGATTTGTGAACTGCGGGCGGGTAAGCCCCTCTTGAAATGAGTGGAGCCCAGCGAGCAACCCCCACATACAAAGTTTCAAAAAAGGATTTTTTATATGGAGTTTTTGGTTTGGCAATCTTTGATGGAAGTGTATACTACGCTTTAGAGGAGAGCGGTAAAAGGGGAGTTTTATATTGTTTTTGTTTTATATGGGGGGTTTTGGTGGGGAAAATTGGTTTTAATTATTAAATTTTTTTTTTGGTGGCTGATTGTTGTTGGTGGTTATGTAACCCTGCTAGGCCTTTTGTTTTGAAGGGGTTTAAAATGGTTTAAAATTGGTAAAAAGGGGGTTTTTTGTTGTTGTGGGTGGAATTTGGTATTTGTTTGGTGCATTGCACAATTTATTGTAATTTTTATTAATGTTTTTTTTTGTTTGTTTGGAGTTGTGTGTGTGTTTTATTTTAAATTTGTCCTTTGCTTTTTGCTTTGGGCCGAGGGGCAGTGTTGGGGGTTGATGACGGGGCTTTTTGGGCGGAGTGTTTGGGATAACCAAAATAGAAATAGATCTAATTGTTCTCTTTATTGCGTTAAAACAAAGTGAACAATCGGCTTTCGGAGTCAAGCAGCTGCGCTGCCCGTAGCTGTCATGTGCTGTTTTGTTTTACTTTTTTCACTTACATGCCTTAAAGAAAAGCACCAGAGTGAAAGGGAGAGCATGTATATCGCGCTCTGTCAGTTCGTTCTGTGTGTGTATCTCATGTATATATTTATGTATGTACAATGTGCCCAAACTGTTTGTGTAGAAATTCGTATTGTCGGCATTGTTGGCATTGTTGCCAGTTTTCACTGAGCTTAGTAACTTCTGCATTTATTGCCTAAGCGAAGGGCAACGAAAGGAAAGAATAATTGCATAAAAACTCGAATTTTAAACTTTTAAATGGGTGGCTCACAACCCCCCACAAATTTTCGAAATGTCAAAAAATCACTTTTTTTTAATCTGAAAAAAAAACCCCAAATTTTATTTTTTTAACTAATGATGAGGAAAGTTTCGGGCATCTTTGTTGCCTGTTGAATAGCACCTGTTATCGATTTCGCTCATAACATACCGTCATATTTGTACAATTTCTAATTTTTTATTTCTTATTTACGATTTTTTTCTACTATATTTATTTTATTAAATCTGGGCGCCCACAATGAAAGAAAAATTGGAAAGCTTTTTTCCAGAAGTGGGTTAAAATGTCTGTTGCCTAAATTGAAAAATCTAAAGGAATTAAGAATTAATTAATAAACTAGTTTGCAAAAAATAAAAAAAATAATGAGATATTTCTACCAAAATTATTTTTAGTGCGAAATCGTTTCTAAAAATTTTTTCATTTCAACGTTTTTTAATAGGATTTTTTTAAGGCTTACAAAAAATTAAATTACACAAAAACTATAAAAAAACTAAGAAGCGGTTTGATTCATTCGATATTTTTATCTGATTATGTTAATATTGATTGCACTGAACAAAACTGTATCATTGGTTGTGTCCCATCAGCTCTTGTAATCAAGATATGGCGGAAAAACGAAAAAGTTGAATTTTTGGCACTCCAGGATTTATGGAGACCACACTAGGCATAAATATGGGAGTTTATGAGCTATTTGCGATAAAGTACATATCAATGCATGTTTAAAAATTAAAGGCGCTATAAAGGTATAGCTGAAAGTGTCTAAATTGGCCTCTAAAGACAGACATTTTTCGATTTATAGCATTTTTATCAAAATAAATCATCCCGTTCAGGCTAGCGCGGTTCTTTTATTAATCAAAGCCATCTGAGCATATAGTCCAACATATGATCTAATTTTGTGATTTTAATGGAATTTTAATCAGTTTATTTGGCAAAGTTATAGCCTGGTAAAGACGAAAATAAATATTTAAATTTCTGGGAGGAAAACTAGATTGTTTTCGTTCCTACAGAACATTTCACATCGAGCACAACCCGACTCTACCACCTCTTCATCATCCTTGACCACGTCAGATAATAATTCTCCCTGACCCCCTTGGATCCCCTCAATATCCATTATGGGATGGGCATTTATTTTAATTTTTGCCTTGAGTACATCCTGAGGGTGTAAGTGTTTATTGCAGATGTACAACTGCACGTTGCTCTGCATGGAAATTTTGATATTGCAGTTTAGCTTCCACTGATCGCGATTTTGCGGATCAGTGGGAAAACCATGCAATATAGATGGAGGGGATGTGCATGAACAGTGCACCCAATCACACAGCATGTTCTTTTCCGCCCGCCTGGAGAGTGGCACTCATCTGTGAAATGCCTTTCATAGATTCGGGATTGCGAATTGACGGTATCAACGTCGATTCTCAAATTTTCGCACCATTCTCCCACCCTTCTTTCAGGAATTCGAAAACTTTTGGAGCCTCCAAAGCAGCCTCTAATCAAACACTTCATGTTTGGCATAATTTTTATTTAAAATCGCATCAGATTCGCACAAGAGGACTTGTCGTGTCGACGGCTGAATCGCTCTTGCGGCAAACCCAGCCGCAGTGCGCTCACAAACCAATTGCATGGCAAATTTGCGGCGTTGTCGATTTTCACATTCACATTCATTCATATGTAAGTAAGACCGAAGTTTAGCGACGAGACAACGCTGCTGCCGCGGATGTTAAGCTAGCTAACTAACGAACGCAGATGGCCGAGCAAGCAAAAAATAAAAACAAAAAAGCATGGGCAAAGACAATGTTCAGTGCGTTCGAGTCCGAAAACTGAAAACTTCGGCTCGACCGAAGTTTATATACCCTTGGAGCATGATATATTTCTGCCAGATTTTATATGGGCAGCTATACGATATACTCATCCCAAATTGATCAAACTCTCTAAAAGTGTGTTTAGACAGATAATATTTTTAATTGAAACGTAAAACACGCTACCATTGAAAAACAAAAGAGTTTCTCCACTAAAACTATTTTTTCGACCGATCATTCCTATGGCAGCTATATGCCATAGTCATCCGATTTGACAGAATTATGTGTTAGCATATCATATTGATCAGTAACGAGTTTGGGAGCGATAGCATTAAAAACAAAAAAGTTTTCATACTAATACTTTTTTCCAGACCTAAATTTCTGTATGGCAGCTATACTATATAGTTGCCCGATTTGCATAAAACTTGCTGAATTATGTGAAAGCATAAAAAACTTTTAAAGACGAGGGTTGGGAGCGATAACGTTGAAAACAAAAAAGTTTTTCTCACTAAACTACTTTTCAACCGATCGTTCCTATGGCAGCTATATGCTATAGTCATCCGATCCGGCCGGTTCCGACAAATGTGCAGCGTATTTATACCAAAAGACTTCGTGCAAAGTTTGGTTACGATAGCTTTAAAACTGACGGAGGAGATAGCATAGAAACAGACGGACGGACAGACGGACAGACGGCGGACCGACGGACAGACGGACATGGCTATATCAACTCAGCTCGTCACGCTGATCAAGAATATATATACTTTATGTGGTCGGAGATGCTTCCTTCTATGCGTTACAAACATCCGGACAATTTTAATATACCCTCTCCAAGGGTATAATAATATTATAAATAAATTAAAAAAGTAGTGAGTTGATATTATAATATAAATATCTCCACCCACCGGTAACCAACCACACCCACCCACCGGTAACCATTCACCGGTTGAACTCTTGCTCTTTTTATACACTTGAAAAGTGTATTATAATTTTGCCCAGAAGTTTGCAACGCATAGAAGGAATCATCTCCGACCACATAAAGTATATATATTCTTCATCAGCATGACGAGCTGAGTCGATTAAGCTTTGTCCGTCCGTCTGTCCGTCCGTCCGTCTGTCTGTTTCTACGCGAACTAGTCCCTCAGTTTTGGAGCTATCGAGCTGAAACTTTGCACAGAGTCTTCTTTTTACTGCACGCTGATAATATGTCGGAACCGACCGGATCGGATGACTACTTCTTGTAGCTGCCATACAAATGTTCGTTCGGAAAATGGATTTTAGTAAGAAAAACTGGTTTGTTCTCAATATTACCGCTCTCAAACACGGTCATGGGTAATAAGTCATGTTTTTAAGCTGATTTGCGAAGCTTGGTCGAAGTCGCTAACTGTTGTGACACTTTTCAAGTGTATCAAAACTTCGGTGCAGACGAAGTTAGCTTTGCCTTTCCCGTTTTTTTAAATTTGGCGAAAGGGAAATGATCAAAAATTAACCACCCACCCAAACACTTACCCACCGATGAATGTTTTATTCAACAATTGTGTTCGTTCAATGAAGCAGAAGTAACAGCTAGGTAGGATTGAGATGGTGTTGGTTGTATATATGTACATTAGGGCGGGTCAATTTTTTTATGCGATAAGCGTATAGCAGATTCGGAATCTGCGATGAGTCCTAAGAAAATTTCACGAAGAAACCCCATGTCTAAAGTGAATTCCTAGCCCCGCTGCGAAGCATGAAAATTTAAGGTTGCAGTATATTTTGGTATATTAAGGTTTGTGTGGTTTTTTTTTGAAAATAATACATTTTTCTAAAGATATTATATTTTATTCTGATTCATTTTTCTATAATATAATTTATAAATATTTTTGTTTTTAAATTAACCAACAAATTTTTTTAATAAATTTTTTAATAACGAAAACACGCCATTTACTGATGAACTGGAAACCAAAAGTTTATAACTTTTTGACAATAAAAGATATAGGTTTGCAATTTGAAATATGTATTCAATATAATTTGGAAAAAGGTATTCAAAAAAAAGTGGGCGTGGCACCGAAAGGGGGCGTAATACACATTAGATGCCGTTTTTCTTTATATCTAAAAATTTACCAAATTAATGAAAACAATGTTTGAGAGCATCAATTCCCATGGGAACTTATCCCTCTCTCAAATTTAAATAAAACGTTTTAAACTAAATAGTACATAGCTATGGCAACATCTGCAATGTGAATTGACTCCAATTCGGAAATTGAGATCTTGATATTGATGTCTATGTCAAGTTATAATTCTGTGCATATCGCAAATATAGTTAGTATACCAAGTGAACTAACAGAATTAAATTTGCCAAGTTATCGGGATGTACTTAAATATTATTTCTATTTAATAAAGTGATAGGAAAAAGAACAAACAAAAAAAGCAAACAAGTAATTGAGATTTTTACCCTATATGTTGCGAACTTAAATTTAGTGAAATTTGGAAAACAAAAAAAATTGAGCTTTATAAAAAAAAGAGCATTTTGAAAAAGCTAAATTTTAAAAAAATATCATAGAGATATTAAAAATATATCCAGAACAAATTCAATAACTAAATTTGAAAAACTTAAATGAACTTTTATATTGCTAAGTGCGGTTGCCAAAATTGGATTAATACCGGATCAGCTAAATTCCTCATGATTGAGATCAACAAAGCTGTAGAAAAATACGATTCCCGAGAGTGTGTAAAAAATCGCGTCGATCAACAATCAAGCCAATTGCCATACAGCTTTGATTCAACATATAGACCTCCGTCCGACCACGTAAATGGTGAATCGGAAATCGAGTTTGCAATGCCAGCTGCAAGAACTGATCTGATCTTGAAGAAAAGAGGAACTTATTGCAAACGATATGATACACGTAATTTCGCAATGATGTGTGATCGATTCGGCATTTCAGACAGAGTGGCCTCCTGTTTGGCTACAGCTCTTTTTAAAGACATTGGGTTTACCGATGAAAATGGCGAAGAAATTATTATGGATAAACCACAAATGGAGTCGAAGCAAGACTTTAAAAATTGACTTTATTTATATTTAATTTTAATTTGAATAAATGTATGAAATTATGAAATTAAACAATTACATAAGCGTTTTTTGTATTGAGACTTAACATTGTTTTAATTAATTTGCAAATTTTTAGATACAAATAAAAACGGCATCTAATGTATTTTACGCCCTTCGTGCCAACGCCCACTTTTTTGAATACCCTAAATTTCAAAATTATATTGAATATACTTCAAACCGCAAACCTATATCTTTTGTAAAAAGTTATAGACTTTTGGTTTCAATCATCAGTGTATGCGTAGCATTATTCTTTATTAAAAAATTTTATAAAAAATTTGTTGGTTAATTTAAAAACAAAATATTTATAAATATATTTATAAAAAGAATGAGTAGCTGAGTAGCCTGACTTCAATATACCCCTGTACAAATTAAAACGAGAGGCGAGTTAAAGTCGGCTCTAACCGACTTCGATAAGCCCGTTGCTCATGAAAACATGTTTAACAGTGTTCCTGCGTTCCTTAGTGTGACCATCCGAAAAGTATGCAACATTTTTTAGTGGGAGGGGTGGTAGCGGGGGCTTGGTTCGCTTTTTTGCTCATAACTTGAGAACCGTTCATCCGATCTTTATCATTTTTTTGGCAAATCTATTCATATTGCCAATTACTAACTATCTCTTGAAAGTATGAATCGTCTATCTTTAAAACTGTGGGAGATATAAGTTTTTTTCCAAATTGCTGGGGCGGGAGGGGGCGTGGCCAACATTTGAAACAAACATGATCTGCGTGCAGATAAAAGAAGCATTTGTCCCATACATGTCAAACCTCTATCTTTTACCATCTCTGAGATCGACGTGTTCAACAGACAGACGGACAGACGGACGGACGACGGACGGACGGACAGACGGACAGACGGACAAGGCTAAATCGACTCGGCTGTTGATGCTGATCAAGAATATATATATTATATGGTCGGAAATGATTCCTTCTGCCTGTTACATACATTTGCACGACTTTTTAGTATACCCTTTTACTCTACAGTAACGAATTGTAAAAACTGCCAATTCTTCGAAGAAAAATTAAGTCTAGCAGGCTTAATAGGAATTTGCTGTGATGGAAGACACACCAATACTGGAGTGAAAATGGAATAATTCGAAAGTTTGAAGTTTTATTAAGTAAGCCATTACATTGGTTTGTTTGTTTTGCTACATTTCAACGAACTTCCCACAGCGCCATTTATACAATGCCTTAGAAAATTCTAAGACAAGTGGACCATCCACTGCTTGTGGCACTTTGGCGAACCTCTAGCTCTTACCATCTTTGACAGACAGACCGCTGGTCATGTGGATAGAAGGACATGACTATTTCGACTCGGCCCTTAGTGCTGATCAAGAATATATATTCTTTCTGGCGTTTGCCTTTGGCACCGAAGACCCTTGAAGACCCTTACAGCCCACAGTTAACATTTATAGTTGGCTTAAGTTGGAGAGCACGTCTGCAGACTCTACAAAATGCACCAGTCAGAGTTAAATACTCTTATACATGAAATTAAAATTTAAAATTATTTTGATGAAACAATAAGCGAGTTAGGGTCGCATATCACAGTCAAAAATTGATCCATGCCCCAGCGATTCACCTTTCTCATATTTATTGGCTCCAAATTGTAAAAACATGAAAATATATATTTATATAAGAATTTAAAAATATTTTTGAATCTGGCGCCAAAGAAAACAGAGCATACTTGTAGGGGCACCTATGTTAAGGTTGTCAAAAATATGTTGGCAGACTAAAAAAAAATACTAGATTGTCGAGGTGTACTTAGAAATGCGCGCATAACTTCGTCCAAACGGTATCCAAGTTCATTGGGACAACAACCGTTCAACGGAGAATTAAATGAGCTTTTATAATAAATTTTATGAAAAAATCGCATAGAATAAAATAGTAAAACCAGTGATGGTCAAAGTACAAATTTCTAAAAAAAAAGAGGGAAAATGCCAGATCTGTAAGCCGCATTTCTCAGCCTATAATCAAAAAGATGTAATTTTTTTTTTTGTGTCCAATATTGGCGTGGCTCACAACCCGCAGCCGCTCAAAACCCCCCATTCTCCCCTAAATAAAAGTTTTAAATGCTTTTCATTCCACAATTTTTTTTAGCGTTGAACAATGTAAGCGAGAGCATAAGTTTAAGTTGGCCCTGCCCGACTTCGATAAAAAAATTTTAATAGACTTTCTGTGTTGCTGACTTTGGAAATACCGATTTTGCCAGGGATGCAAACCGGTCGGAAAAAAGTGCTGCCTTGGTTCACGGCTTACACAGCTTTTGAACCCCCGCTTCGGATCGTTGCTGGTAAAGCTCTTCGTTAGATCTATTTCTGTCAACATTAAAGCCAAAACGCTCTTCTATGGGTCCTTAAATTTTATTCAATAGCTCAAAACAGATGTTTGGGCAAATTAAGAACCAACGAGAGCGTAAGTTAAAGTCGGCTCTAACCGACTTCGATATACCCGTTACTCATGAAAAAACATGTTTAACAGTGTTCCTGCGTTCCTTAGTGTGACCATCCGAAAAGTATGCAACATTTTTTAGGGTGGGAGGGGTGGTAGTGGAGGTGCTTGGTTCACTTTTTTGCTCATAACTTGAGAACCGTTCATCCGATCTTTATTATTTCTTTGGCAAATCGATTCATTTTGCTAATTACTAACTATCTCTAGATGGTACAAATCGTCAATCTTTAAAACTGTAGGAGATATAAAGTTTTTTCCAAATTGCGGGGGCGGGAGGGGGCGTGGCCAAAATTTGAAACAAACTTGATCTGCGTGCAGATAAAAGAAGCATTTGTCCCATACATGTCAAATGTCGGAAATGATTCCTTCTGCCTGTTACATACATTTGCACGACTTTAGAATACCCTTTTTACTCTACGAGTAACGGGTATAAAAATTAAGTTTAATAGCAACTTTTGCCAAAATATCCATATTGAATTTTTCTGAAATTACATGACAAATATGCGGTACTTTAATTATCAATTATCTACTTCCTATTTTTTCTTTATGTACAAAAATCAAAAGTGCAGACATTTTAGTATTAAATGGAAAACTTTTGGACGAAAATCAAAGAAGGAAATTTTTGAATTCACCAATGAAAAATATTGTATTTACCAACGTTTTTCTTTTTGTGTACCATCGATTTTTTGACTTTATGCCAAAAAAATCGCCATTTAGACCAAAGTGCATTAAGCTTCACCCACAGTCGACTAAATAAGTTCACCCTGCACCTCAAACCGGCTGTTTAGCAGCAGAAGAAAGATAGCCGATCTTGCGTTGGCGGAGGCATCAAAAGTACGGTCTCGCTTAACCCCAGTGTTGTGCTTCGAGTTATTGTTGTGAAAAATCAAGTAGCCGCTATGTATGTTAAGTTGAGCGAAAGAGTTAGATTGAATGGTTTTTAAAGCTTAGAGACAAAAAGAGAGATCAAGATTTACAAACCTCTCTAAAGTGATTTGTTACGCGCGCGCGTACACTCACTCACATCTCATTCAATATAATTTATGTTTAATTTTCGTGTTTAAGGCTTCTTTAAGGAACAAACATACATTGACTTTTATATGTTTAGGAGTGCAATGCACACTGTGCAAAGATATAGATTTAGTTTGTCGTTTTTAAATCTATTGCGCTTATATATACTTTATAATACTGGACACTGCACATTTAATTGTAAAATGTGTTTGCATTGTTTTTGAGCAAACATTGTATAGGACCAGGTGTGCTTGTACAATTGAAGAACCTCTTATTGTTTATGAGCGACACAAGTCCCATCCTTGGTAAATCCTCAAGTTAACTTTCTTTATTAAAAAGGGAAAAGTTTGTCTTTATGCTCTCCGCCATGAAACAAAAAAAGCTCGCCAACAACACAGCTTTGGAGATAATACAATTAAGTATGTAAGTCGAGGTAGTAAGAGGATTGAGTCTTACAAGTATAAAGAAAAATAAGTGAAGATTGTCAACTGCATTATTTAATTCTAAGAGTACACAATTAAATGCGGATTATCAAAGGGAAGCAATCAAAATTAACCGAAAACTCACAACAATAAGTAGACAAGTACAGCCTGTCGAGTTGCTTTGTACAAACGCTGAACTCAACTCATCTCCCACCTTTTTGTATTCGTTCACATGCATGGACACTTGTTCCTGTCAATTTATCAGTTGCCCAACAAACGAAGGGATTTGCTTGTTGGCTGCTGCACTACTAAAAGGGCTTCTACAACTTTACAGCTCCCTTCAGCTGTTGCTACATTTGGCCCCCGTCCCCATCCAGCCCACTCGCACATTTGTATGTCGGCAATTCATAGTTAATTTTTATTGCAAATGCTTGTGCCGGCGTGACTTAAATTCGACTTCTTCCACTCGCCAGTTTAGGCGAACGAAATAATAAAAACAATTTTTTATGCCACTTTGAATAAGTTGAGTAACTTTTCAGGCGATAACTTCCATCGGCGCAGACTAAAAATTAAGAACAAAATGGGATTTTATTCCAGTAAATAAACTTTTAAAATTTGCAGCAACAATCGTAAATTTCCAAAAATGTTCAAGTTACGGCACTAATTAAATGCGAAAATGCGAGTGGGGTAATTGGTACTTTTTGGCTGTGGCCTGAGCGATAAAAGGGTTGTTGTATGACTGTTGGCATTCCATTATTAAGTGCGCATAATCGTGCGTACAAATAAATATTTATGCTTGAGGCTGTCTGACCCCACAACAGTAAGGATATGCCTCTTAAATAAAAAAGAAAGTATAGTATAGTAAGCCGGTCAAGCCTGATTTGAATATACTCTGTCGGTGGTATATATGGCTTTTTGCAATGCACTGTGAACGGTCCAGAATAATCTAGAACGAGAAAATTGTTTTACTGGGTTTCCAAGTGTTTTTGTATTTTTAAAAATATTTATTAGTTCTAAATCGTTTACATAAGATTTATGGGAAACAATTTATTTGATTTTAGGACCAATTAGTTAAATAACACTATGCAACAATTTTTTGATCCCGGCTTCTTAATAGTTGTTCCTTGTGTAAAATTTCACGCTGAATTCAAATCTGCTCTCAGATATGTCAAAAGTAGAACGGTTTTTGAGATATAACTAAATTTTCAATTTTAGTGTTTTGAAAAAAGGTAGGTCTACTAAAACGCCATTTTCTCTGGTTTTAGTCAGCCAATATATATAAACTGGAATTAAAATTTAAGATAATAAAATTAGTTTTTAAAAAAACGACAATTGTTTAAAATCTAATCATAAATGACGAAGTTATAGCACTTCAAAGTTGGATTTTTGAAAAAATTTTGATCATTTTTAATTTTTTTTTGCCTTTCGTTAAGTTTTTTTCAATCTTACCATAACAATTGCTCAGGTCTCAGGTAGGGTTGTCAATATTTTATCGATATTATATATCGATATTTTTGTTGGACGATAAGGGTTATTCCGATATGATATTTTGAATGCCGATATTGGCGATTATCGATATTTTTATAAACGATATATCAGAAAAGTTACTATGGTAATAGGTGCAAATTATGTGGCTAGCCTGACAAATCATCTGGTAATACAACTCAAAATTCATTTAAGTACTAATAATACACGTATGGATGCAGAAATACGCTGCAATATTAGGTGTCAGTGTTAGAATATATTGAAGATATGGTCATGAACCCAATAGCTTATTGGAGAACTAGCTGAATTGTTCGTGCTGTCTAAAAGTGCATTTCGATACTTTACTCTCTTAGCCTATGCTTCGGCAAGCGTTTAAATTGTTTATATATAAATAGCGAAATGTCTTCGGCCCCTAGGGGTTTCAGGTAACAACCTCTGACTTACAGACACCCGAAGCAGAACGACTGGAGATCACATTAGGCGGGCTCTCTTAAATTCTTCACTTGATATTTTTTTGAAGCATAATCTGTTAGTCTTTAAAGCCTACACTCAGGTAAGATACAAATTTAGTTCGTCACAATACTTCACATGAAGAAAAGAACGTTTGAACTGCTTTGAAATAAGAACAGAACAGAAGTCTTTCTTATACGAAGTAATGTGCCCAACTAAATTTGTATCTCTTTTGAGTACACGATCTTAAGAGTTAAAGAAAAAGAAACTCTGACTAGTAATGTAATTTGAAAAAATATACAGTGTAGAAAATTATTGGAAGCTGTTGAAAAGATTATATATGACGGTCTCTAAAAATCATCACTAGCAGTTTTATGGTGAAGTTTCTTAAGCTTTAGAAAATAACTTACCTTAACTAACCTTATATGTTTAGAAAATAACGATAATATCGATATATCGATGTTTTTTGAAAGAGATATTTCAAATATCGATTTTAAAAATTTGAATTTTTCATAATATCGATATTGATATTTTGACAAATATCGACAACCCTAGTCTCAGATATTGACAGGACGGAGTAATCTCTTACGAACATTTTTTGCACATGGTCATCAATATCGGATGAAAAATAAACGCTATATTCCCAATTAAGTAAACATACCTCTTCTTGAGAGAGGTTTTGCATGCTCTCCGACCCGTAACTCTGCGCTTTTTGTTTAATAAGTCACATAGCCATTTAAAAAATTCCTCTCTGACATTGAAATGTAACCAAAATATCGAGTTTTTGCTAGTTTTTCAGTATAAAAATTACATCTTAGTCACAAATAAGAATAAACGTTGAGCATTAGGAGTTTTTATTGCAGTTCAAGGTTGGATAAAAGTACTCAAATGATGTAGACCGCATTTGTTTTTTGTGCAGACTGTGTGTTTCTCGCAACAAGAACCAGCAATAGTCTAGTTTCTTGCCAAAATATAAAGAAAAAATATTTTGCAATTGCTCCGAAAAAATTCTCTGCCTCGCGAATGAAAATCCTCCACAAATAAAGCAAAACTTGCTTGGATCATTTTTGCAGTGAAATGTTCGCTTTGAGCAACCCATGTTCAAGTTCGTAAAATTTTGGATAAAAAAGAGTGGGCGTCGTAGAACACCCGATACGAACGAAGCTCTTTACGATGGATAGTCACTGTTTTAGTCACTGATTTAGTCACTGTTTTAGTCACTAATTTAGTCAGTGTTTGGTAACTGTTTTAGTCACTGTTTTGGTCACTGATTTAGTCACTGTTTTAGTCACTGTTTTAGTCACTGTTTTGGTCAGTGTTTTGAGTCACTGTTTTGTCACTGTTTTAGTCACTGTTCTTTGCATGCAAAACAACAATTAATAATACTCTCAAGAAGAGGTATTTTTACTTAATTGTGAATATAGCGTTTATTTTTCATCCGATTTTGATGACCATGTGCAAAAAATGTTCGTAAGAGATTACCCCGTCCTGTCAATACCTGAGCAATTGTTATGGTAAGATTGAAAAAAACTTAACGAAAGGCAGCAAAAAATTGAAAATTATCTTAATTTTTTTTAAAAATCCAACTTTGAAGTGCTATAACTTCGTCATTTATGATTGGATATTAAACAATTGTCGTTTTTTTTAAAACTAATTTTATTATCATTAAATTTTGTTCCATTTTATACATATCGGCTGACTAAAACCAGAGAAAATGGCGTTTTAGTAGACCTACCTTTTTTCAAAACACTAAAATTGAAAATTTAGCAATATCTTAAAAACCGTTCTACTTTTGACATATCTGAGAGCAGATTTGAATTCAGCGTGAAATTTTACATGAGGATCAATTGCTAAAAGTGCCGGAAACAAAAACTTTTGAAATTTTGTGACATAGTGTAATTGCTTGTTGCGTCAGACTTATTTGGGACAAGTTTGTATTTTGGAAAGACCTTAAAAAGACCTATAGTTTTGCGTTAAGCTCAAATC
Source organism: Lordiphosa stackelbergi (assembly GCA_018904235.1). Classification (NCBI taxonomy): domain Eukaryota; kingdom Metazoa; phylum Arthropoda; class Insecta; order Diptera; family Drosophilidae; genus Lordiphosa; species Lordiphosa stackelbergi. The sequence goes on from JAEIFU010002282.1 coordinate 22,120, forward strand.
GAATCAAGCCAAAACTATACACCTCATATCTTTCGTGAAAATCGTTAGAAAGAAGCAAGTATTAAAAGCTCCATAGCTATTTTAGTTAAAAGATTTCTCTGTCTACTTTTGATGCAAACTGAACCAAAAATATCTGCACAATGTTTTTTAATAAGAAACAAGTAATTCTGTTGCAGTGGAGTGCCCCGACTGCAAAATACTTCGACCTTTTTTTTCGATTTAAGGATTGTTTAAAATATATGTTGACAATAGGGTATACGCCGATAAAAAAGTTAACTGATACCATCTTAAACGATTACTTTAAATGGTGTTCATAATAAATTAAAAATCAAAAAATTTTAGATCATGTTTTAACCTCTGCGAAAAGCGTCCAAATTTTTTACAAATATTACGTATAGGACAAGTTCACCGAATCGACGAATTCCCCGTATCATTTTAAAAGTTGTCAAATTTGAATTTAATCGAGCAACAAATAAATATTTAGCAGGAATCGAATAAAATATTGACAAAGCGAGCCCATTTCCAACGAAGAGATGCGTTTTATCCACGCTCTTATATGGAACTAAGTTTGTAAGCCTGTCCATTTCGGAAAGTGCGACTAATGTGGCTTGCAAGTTGGAGTCAGCAGATCTTCTAGTCAGATACTGCCAACATAACACTGGAAACCATTTTGAGTGACCATTTGGGCTACCGTGGTCGATTCACTTAACTCAAGACACGGCTACGTGGAGACTGTTTTGAATCTATAAAAGAGATAGAGCCCGAAACGAAGAAGGAATTGGGTAAATTTTTTTCAAAATACGTATTTATAGGAGGTGGATGTAAACGCGCCTTTAACTTTACATCTAATGCAGTGTTCCCCAAGAAGAGAGCGCTAAAATGTGACTGTGTCTCTTTCTAAAACACAGTGGAGCATGACTTCGGCAAGCACTCGGTGTGCCCCAGGGGCTATAGCTGGGGAACTCTGCCCTAATGGGTGGTGTGAAAAGAGTTCAGAGTCTCGTCCACGTCAACTGAATAGACCAAATACTTTGATATTGGTCTGCTTTTAAACTTGAAAATGTCATTGCAGTTAAATTCTAGGTGTGAGTTGTTGACAAATGAATTTACAAACAAACATATATAAGTATAGTAATCCTTATTATTTTAAGATCCTGAAAGAATGGGAATTATCAAGTGTATAAGCAGCGCATTTAAGGTGTGTGCAGCACAACGAACTGTAATTATAGAGTCCTCTGGAAATGTATTGAGCTATCTTTGTCATCGTGCAAATCAAGCTTTTGATTCACATGAGCAACCTTCATTAACGTTGCATTCTTCTTAGTTGCATTTCTCTTTCGCTATGCAGTTGTCATTTAATGCGTAGTTTTCCTGCCCAAACCATATTTGCTTTTGTCGACGGTGATAGATAGGGGATATTGGAAGTTTTAAAACCTTGGAGAGGCCTCAAAATATCTGATTTTATATTTTTGATAAATTCTCTATAAAATATACTTAATTTTTTGATCCATGTTGTGCAAAGATCTTAACATTTGGAAAATCGTATGGAGAAAAGCCCGGTCTAATGTACATATGTGAAGTTAAACAAGTATGCTCGGTTACTAGATCAAATGGCTTAGATTAATCGAATTTAACCTTATGTTCAAAGCAGTGTCGATTTCATTCAAACGGTTTCCTTCCAAATTATCTAGTAAACAATTTATATAAAAAGTCATACAAGCTTAATTTAAAGCACAATCGTTGTTCATGTCTTTAAAAAAAACATTTAATTTTGTGAACCGAACCTTATTTTTAGAAAAAGTGGTCCGGTTCGGGTTCAGGTTCGAGGAGTCAAAAATTTTAGGGGTTCGGTTCATGGTCCGGTTCGTCGGACCCGCAAAACCCGAACCGAACCGGTTCTAAGGGGTTCGGTTCAGGACCTGTTTGCAGCCTTGCAGTATAGAACCAAACAATATTAGATATAATAATACCCCGTAGAACCCAGAAATCGAACTTTGCTGATGGGTTGACCCTCCAACTACCACCCCCAACCCACCCATTCTACACCCAATTACCGCCCACATCCCACCCACTTCCCATCTGCATACCATCCACATCCCACCCACATCACAGCCACTTCCCAGCGGGCATCCCGGCGGTATTTCCAACATCGGAAAATAAAAACACAAATGAATTCTCATTTTGACTTTACAAACCGAGTTTCAAGTTAATCGGATGAAAAATACCTATTTTGCATGTAGAATTTTCCGGGCATTTTCACGCCTAGGCGGATTTTTCGACATGGCAAAATCAAATTTCAAATTATTTCGAGTTCTGTCCTTGCAAACCGAGTTTCAAACCAATCGGGTGAAAAATTGTTATTTCATGCGTTTTTCGTATTTATTACTTACAAACCGATTTTGAAGCCAATCGGATGAAAAATAATTGTTTTTATACAGAATTTTCCGGGAATTTTCCGACCGTCAGGTCAAATTTTGCCACTTCGAAAAATCATATTTCGAAATATTTCGTATTCTATCCCTACAAACCGAGTTTCAAGCCAATCCGATGAAAAATAGCTATTTTGCCTAGGCGGATTTTCCGACATGGCAAAATCAAATTTAAAATTATTTCGAATTCTGTCCTTGGAAACCGAGTTTTAAACCAATCGGGTGAAAAATTGTTTTTCCAAGCAGAATTATCCGGAAATTTTCCGACCTTTGGGTCAAATTTTGCAACTTCGAAAAATCACATTTCAATTTATTTCGTATTCTGTCCTTACAAACCGAGTTTCAAGCCAATCGGATGAAAAATAGTTTTTTTCATGCAGAATTTTCCGGCCATTTTCCTCGTGGTCGGATTTTCCAAAATCGGGAAAATACGTGTCGAATTATTTCGCGTACTTTGCATACAAACCAAGTTTCAAGTCAATCGGATGAAAAATAACATTTTTCCCATACAAACTTTTCCGATGCTTTTCCGACTTTTCCGGGTGGAATTTTCCAAAACCCCGCCTTAGTACGCACTTTTACCACTTACAGAAATTCCTCTCCAAATTTCAGCTCTCTATCTCTTACCGTTTAGGCTGTGCGATGTTTGCCAATTAGTGAATCAGTCAGTCAGTCAGGACACTCTCTTTTATAGATATGGGCATTTCCACCAAAAGGTCAACCTGGGCCACAAAACTAAAAAGTGGTTTAAAAACAAGGCTGCAAACCTCTAAAATTTTGCAGAAGGTTCGGTCGGGGGTTCGAACCCGTTGTAAAACTTAAGGTTCGGTTCGCGGACCGGTTCTTGGAATTCCTGAACCCAAGAAATACTAGCTCCACTAGCTCTTAGATCAGGATGATCTAACTTATATGTTGGAAAGGCTCGTTCAACTGATACCTAAATTGCTGGAACATCAAGTATCGTGAAGGCAATTTGTTTTTAATTTTTCGTTTTTTTTTTTTTACCTTTCCAAAAATTTTAAAAAATTTGTCGAATGGAAGGAATCTCTAACATCATTTACAGATTTTATATTTGTAATTTGTTCATTGCTTTCTATGGCTTTCATAAACTTCTCTTCTTTGCAATCAAAAGTTGATTCATTTAAAATTGAATTTTGAAAACTCTCATTAAGAAATTATTTTTGGAGCTTCAGCAGAAGTTAACAAAGTTCTAAAAAAAACGGGTGTAAGAGCGCTGCAGCCAATATAGGCACTGAGCTTATAATAAAAAAACGTTTATCGAAAGTTTATAGTAATAAACAAAATATTTCAGAACAATTGCTAGAAAAGAAAAGCCAGCGGAATTAAAATCACTTAGCGGCAGTTTTCAATTCAAAAGATTTTAGGTGGAGCTTCTTTAAAGAACTCTGAACACATAAATCTTTAATTGTTAGTAAACGTTAGCACATTTTGTAGGTTAAGTTCCACTGCGTCTCATAATCGAGCAATAGTTTTTTTTGTAATTTTTCTATAAGCAAAAGATTTCATATAGTGTGAGTACGGAGAAGTATGGGAGCTCTATAGTATACTAATTTTAAACTTTCCCTAAAAAAAATTCGTTAATCACTAAATTTAGAGTTTGTGCAGCACAACAAGCAAGAAATCTATTGAGGTAACTTGGTCATATTCCAAATCAAGAAATACTTTTGATGCACATGAACAACCTTTATCAACATTACAGTCTTTATAGTTGCATTCCTGTTCTGCTCTGCAGTTGTCACTCAAAAGTTCTCCTGCTCGATCCATATTCGCATCATTATCGAGATTGATAGTATAAATCTGACCTAGAGAAATATCGCAGGATTGGAAAGCTTATTGAATGAGAGCAGTCAGATTACAAGCAATTTCTATATCCCAGTAGGTAAGTGTCGTTGGAAGAACTACATAATATGTTGAACCAAACCTAATTTTTTGAAAAAGCGGTCCGTGTTCGGGTTCAGGTTCGAGGAGTCAAAATTATTAGGGTTCGGTTCATGGTCCGGTTCTTCGGACCCAAAAAACCCGAACCGAACCGGTTCTTAGGGATTCGGTTCAGGACCGGTTTGCAGCCTTGTTTTTAACTCCACTATTTGTCATCTGATCTCAATGAAAATTTCAGAGATTATAGATATTCCGAATATTATTACTATTTTAAAAGTAGAGATCGATTTCTTGAAAATTGTGAGAGTTGTTGAAATTTTTTTTATATTGCGGGGGCGTATAAAGAGTCGGTTCACAGGCGTTGAAAGAACAAATTATTTACAATGGCTTAAAGAGATTGCAGTAACAATTACACGTTAATATGATTACTAATCTGCTCGCACCATTAGTTATGAAATGTCAAGTCCAGCAATTCACAAAAATAAGTATATATATATTTCGAGTACGAATCTGAGCATGTCCCAACATACATGTACTTTTGTTTGTTTGTATAAATAACTATTACAGCAAGTAACAGCAAAGCAGTCTAGTCTGTCGACTAGAAAAATACCCTGTACAGTGAGTTTGTGTGCAGCCATACGTCTGGTAAAGGGTAAAGAAAGAAATTTTCAAAATCCTTAACAAACTTAAGCTGCATGTGTTATACACCTTCTTATAGCCTCTGAGTTCGACGCCGTCAAACAGATTGAGGGATAGAAGGACGGACAAACGGACGGTCATGGATATATCGACTCGGCTGTCGACACTAATCAAGAACATATATTCTAAATAGGGTTGGAGTTGTTTTCTTCTGCCTCTTTCATTCGCTTGCACAACCTTATGATACCCATTTTACCCATTTTTAATGGGTATCGGATATAAAAGTGAATATGTATTATACATGTGCACAAATTTGTGCCAGAGGAAAAATTTCTTTTTGATTAGTGTGTCTGCAGCCAATGAGCCGTTAATAAACTGAATTGGTGGATTCTGAACAACCCCTGTTTTATGACACTTTATTGTTATTTTTTGGACCTAATTGAGTATTGGAAATTGAGTAGGGTTGATTGGGTGAAGAAATGCAATTCCGTTTAATTGTTAAATGCCAATGTCCACTCGACCCGAGTCCGGGAGGATATGAAAACTGCTTATAGAAGAGATTAAGAAAGTAGGCTTAACCGACTTAACTGTAATATACTTCGCACTTGCCTAATTTTATATATAACGGACGACTTTTGAACAGAGCTGTAAAGTTGAATTAGCAACACCATTACCATTCATCTGATAATTGAAAACAATTCCTGATTACCATTTTTAATAATATTATTACAAAACTTAAATACTTTGACAATTACCAATACCAATACTTGTAACCGTAACCGTATTGAGTAGTTTTGCGTGAAATGTTAAACTATTCATGTACCCGGTTTCGGTGAAGTCACAAAATTCATATCCTTTATGAATTGTGCGGCAAAGATACTTATGGGGATAATTAACAATCGTTTGGCAACATGGGAAGAGAACAATCGGAAGTTAAATGAATATCAAGCCGGTCTCGAACAAAAGTACTCATCGATCGATAACACAGGCCAACAGCCATTTTAATCCAGCCTTCTCAATGACGAATTCTGATCCAGTTTTGTGCACTGATTCCAAAACTGGTCTCGGTCCCACTTCATAAAATTTAAATGTCCTTCTCGCTGGGTTGTTTGATATTAAAGCAGCCTATCCACACATGAATTTGTTCGACGAATTTGTTCTGTTCGTCGAAATGTTCGTCGTTAATGGAAGTGTTCGTGACAGATTTTTGTGTTCGACGTTTTGTTCGTAGAAAATATAGACGTTTCTATCTTGTTCGTGCAAACATGTTCGTCAATGGATGCGAACATTTCCACGAACGTCATATTTCAAAAATATTTGTGGAGTGAACACGTGACCAAATGAACAATGAATTGTTGCTGGAATTTTTTGAATGCCTCCAAAATGATCAAATAATGCTTTAAGCTAATTTGTATCGCCATCTAGGCCATGATTGTGTTAGTTTCCGCTGACATATTTTAATGTTGACTCGCTGTGATTTTTTAGAAAATGATGTTCTTGAGAAATGTTCGCCTGGTTAGTGGGCAAATGAATTTTCGTTCGGCGAACTAGTTCGTCGAACAAATTCGTGTGTGGATGGGCTGCTTAAGCAAATATGAATTTTGGAGAAAATTGTTTGAATCTAGTACTGATTGAATGTTATTGTACATTTGCTTGACAATTAATGTAAAGTCTATGTTAGATTCCGTAGTCTTTTAATATTTCCATATTCTTTTAATCTGCCATAAATTTTAATTAATTTTTCAGTATTAGCCGGCTGTAACTTTGTCCATCGAGGAGATTTAAATGCAACAAAATTTTTGAAATTAGAAAAACCATTGGGCTACATGCTAAAGTGGTTTTAACTAAAATCCAACCACCCAAATCTGATGAAAATTACTCTTCAAAGGCCAATTTAGTCGCTTTTGCGTTTGCTTGCCCTCTATGCGCAGGGTACTAACCGCTTATCCATTGGAGGCAGGAATTTGGTAGAGCTCGGCACTTAAGCTTTTGTTGTCGATGACTTTGCAGTCAACTCACCGCAATGGAGAAGGAGGTACAGATTCCTTTTTTTTTGTTTTAAAACGGTTTACAAGTAAGACACAAAATGTTTAACTTTGTCTGGTTGCTGCAGGCATCTGCATACATTCAAACTTAAGTCTAATCATGCCATTGTGCACATATTTATTATTGAAATGATTTGTAACTTTATAAGAAACTCGCCAAGAACTTCATAATTCACAAAATAGAAAGTTCGAAACAAAAAGGGATTGTAAACATGAAATTTTGTGTCCTGTTATTTACATACATAGGGAATATCAATAGCATTTAGATTGTAGTTATCTAAATAAGTTGCATCTTTTAAATTAAAATTGACAATTGATAACAACAAGTTTTCTGTTAGTGAATAGCTCCTGAATGAATCTTTGTAAAGTTTTCGGTCTCTTTAAGTACATATTTTTGGGTGATTTCCAATTGTGGCAGTCTGGTTTTGTCGTGCGGTGTTTTAGTCTATGATAGTGTTGAATGGCTTGTAACGTACTGGGCCAGCACGCATTTAAATATAGGTTTGGAAAACCCAATAAAAAACAAGTAAGAGTGATGAGGTCGAGTGCCCCGACAGCAAAATAACTTGTAATGTGGTTCCTGTGGCTTTGAATTCCTTTTATTTGTTTCCTACTTGCATTTCTTCTGTGTTTTTGTTCGTATCTTATTGTGGTATCACGAAAGATAGATATTGGGCCTAGCTTTATCTGCGTCGATACAGCGCTGCCAGCGCGATTTCCGAGCATTGAATGCGTCACGGAAGGCATTCTCCGGAATAGCCTTGAAAGCCGCGGCGCATGCTGCTTGGATCCCCTTTGTCGTCTCAAAATGCTTGCCTTTCATTGGCCTTTTCAGGCGAGTAAGCACCATCCTCGCGTGCACCTTGCACATGTTCAAATGCTCCGTCAGAATGTCATGATCCACAGATTTTGGTAAATTTAACATTTGGGCAATTAAACGAATACTTAGTCGACGGTCTGAGTTTAAAACTTTACGCGCACGAGTCACATTGTCAATGTTTGTCGAAGTCGAAGGTCATCCAGCACGGTCTACATCGGCGACCTTTACCGGCCCCTTCAAAAAGAGGCCTGGTGCCACCGAAACACCCCACTTCTTGCTAAAGCAAGATCTTGGAAAGCCTGCTTGATCATATCAACCGTCTCTGTCGCAGATTTACCGAGTTTCACACAGAATTTAATCGCGTACCTCTTGCCGGCTTGCACCACTCACAGAAACACGTCGCGCGAAAATGCCTGTCCTGACTTTCCAGGTGCTCGGAGACAACTGACCAGCCGCTCGTTCATTAGCTAGGAACTATGGGTTGTCGAATATTTCAAAAATATTTATATCGATATTTTTGGCGATATTGGAAAAGTATCATTTCGATATAAATATTTTGGCGTCAAAAACATCGATATTATCGATATTTTTCAATAAAAGCCCGGATCTTAACAATGAACAGGTCTATTGAGGTTATTGAGGCATTTGACGCGTAATAAGAACTACAATCTAACTGCGCAAAAAAAATAGAGATTTAACGTATATTTATTAAATTAACAATTAATATTTATTTTTTATTTCATATGTAACATAAGAAGTTCTGAAAACTTATTCATGAATTTAAATTATAAAGCGAAAGCAGTGTTTACTTTTTTAATTCATCATCTTTCAAAATAGAGCATTCGAACTACAAAGCATAAAAAAAACTTATTCAGTTAAATTTTCGAAACTTAAAAACTTCTGATTTTACCAATAATCGTTAGACAAAGATTTTAGGAAGACGCGTTGAGTTATGTGCTCATCGGTCATTCGGCATCTGGTGTCAGAAACCACACTTTTTATAGCCGATGCCACTCGTTCCGATGGCACGGAGCTTCCCGGTGTAATAAGATATGACAACGGCAAGTCAGAAAGCACTGGCAATGCGTCATTCTCTGAAATCCAGAACTTAAAAGGGTCCCGTTCCAGGGCAAACAACGGTAAATTCCAATTGTACTCCAATAATTTATTCTTCTGTCCTGGTGGTTGTTGAGATATCATGGCAGTATTGTGTTCAGCGAAGAGCGATCCTTCAACATGTACGTCTTCAGATATCGCACACTTGTGTTTAAAGGGAGAACAATATGTGTGCAGCATGACTCTAGGCGACTGCCACTGTTTGACGACAGTCGTCATGCTGCAATCATATTATTCTTTTAAAAATGAGCTGCATTTCAGCCAAGCATCTCCATGCTTTGCGATTAAGTGTGCCTTTGTTTGTTGAGTTGTCATGGTCCTTACAACTATTTGCACAGTTTACAGTTAATAAAACAACTTTTAAACATTGTGCCTTACATGTCGAGCACAAGAAACAGTTATTCGCAACAATGTGACTGAAGGCTAAAACAAAAATATCTCCGAAAAATATCACCAAAAAATATTCGATATCCGATATATGGACTCCGAAAAATATTCCTTAATGATATTTTTAATTTTGAGCAAAAATATCGATATTTCGATATATCGATAATATTTTCGACAACCCTACTAGGCACGCCCTCTACCGAATCCAGTGTACAGTCGCGGGGGAAGAAAATCAGTCCTATTACTTCCCGGACAAACCTTGTATTATAAAATTTATTCGTAAAGCTTAGTACTCAGATAAACTAAATAGCTTTCGCTGGGTGCCAAAAAATTGTGTCGGAAAGCTTTCGTGAAATTCCGACAGGCCTCTGCGCTCGGTCGAACTTAGACAGACTAAAATTTCCGCTCATACCCTTCGGAAAGCTCGTAGCGCCGCTAACTTGACAGGCACAAACAGCTGATTCATTTCCGATGGGGTTGTAGCAGACAAAATTGTTTGAGTGTCAGCAGCAAAAGCTCGACAAAAATCATCGATTGGTATAATTTGAAACCAACTGTAAGATTTTGCTTTGCCCATGACTTCTGCATTCCATATATCCTCCAAAAACCCCTAAATATTTGGAAAAAAAATTAACCACTTTCAAATGCAAGCAAATCGGCGCAGTGTGGCCGTTTCCCATTTGGTGCTTTTTGATGAAGGGTGGTGTTTTGGCGTTGAACAGTCACACTGCAGCGATCGCTGGCCCACCCATCGGAATAAGTTGTCAATTCCGCTAGCGGACGATTTAGTTTGTCTGAGTACTAAGCTTAACAACAGTTTTTAATTTTATATATATAAAAATGGACTAGCATTAATAAGTCAACCCAAGACAACAAACAACAACGGATATCTGTTTGCACACTGAGAAGAAAAAAATTAATCTAAAATCTCGATTAAATTGTGGCAAAGGCAAATGGTCTATTTGGCACATCACCTTCGAGCGGTGAACATATTGTAAAAATATCCCTGACTCAATGCAATACATAGACTGCGGTTACAAATCGGAGCAATGGCGGTTGTTTGTTGACTCTTCAAAGTGCTGTTTGAAGGCAGTATTGCTGTATATCGATAACTCGAAATATCCGGTACCAAACGCACAAACACAATGGAATCGTACGAATCAATTTAATTAATTTTGGACAGTGAATAGATAGTACATGCTGCTACTGCAGGTACAGAGTTTTTTACATTCGGACTTTAACGATTATTTTATTCTGAAATGGTCTGATATCAAGTATTTAAAAGTTTTAAAAATCGTTCTTGGATTAATTATTTTCGTACTTACCGTAATATTGACACCGATTGTCACCGATTGTCAGTACACAGTTCTCCATTTTTTCTTATATAAAAAAGTTCAAAAATCAACTTTAGTATTTTTTCCAAACAGAGAATGTGCTGTTCGGGTTCAGGTTAGGGAGGAAACCGATTTAGAAGGTCCGCCCCATAGCCTGAAAAATTAATATTAGTCTACCCATGAAATTCAATCAATAATGAATACAGTCTTTTAAAATCCTAAATATGTATATGTATATTTACTTTTACTTATACATATCCATTCAATGTAATTCACAATATTCATAATATACAACGTTAAACTTAATTGAGACCTTTTTATAACGCGTCTTATTATAGGTATAATTGATTTTCATATGTGTATTCAAGATGAGCTCAGATAAGTCTACCCTTTTACCTACAGTCGTACCTATTTTAAAATGGATTTTACATCTAAATTGACTGTTGATAAGTGTATAAGTGTTAATTATGTTTCTTTATCTTACGAACTAATTCGCCTTTTGACATAAATTTGACTATCTTCTGCACACGCATTGGATTATAGGCATAAGACTAATGCAATATTATGCTCGATTATTCTCAGAAAACATAAAAAAAAGTTGTCTTTAACAATTGTAACTTCTGGAACTTACAAAGACTGAATTCACATTAAAGTCATTCGCAATGAAATATTCCATAATTCTGATAATCACGAAATACTAAATCCGCGAGCTATCAATCTTCACATTTATTTAAAAATACATTTAAAAAATTATAATAAGTGTATTTAAATAATTCTTTTTTCAAGTTCCTTGGCCACTCTTATATCTATGTACAATATTAAAAGCATACTTAAGTCAAAACTCTATCGGAAGTTAATGAAAAATTGACACCCGTAATTAAGGCAGTATTTTCAATATTAAAACAATTTGAGGAATTCCCAAATAAACTATGAGAAGAACAGGCTTACAGAATAAATTAAATGCTATGCCTTCTTTCAAAACGCCATCAACAGGTATGCATGAATATTAATGCATGACTTTACTGAGTAATCGATGCTTTACAGCCTTCAGTTTGCAAAGTGTCGATCGATTCAGGGCTTAACAAATATACTTTTTGGCTGAAATATTGAGCCAGTTTATTAAGAACTTGTACTTGCAATCGGTTTTGCATACAAATACTTTGAACATCATGATTGGTTTAAATGACAAGCTTCACATCAACAAGGATTTACTAAACACTATTATATTAACTACATTACATACACATACATATGCTATGATAATCAATTGTTAGTTTTGGTATTTTAGTAAACATACCCTAAAATTCTTCTATATGCTTAGCCTTCGCTTCAGTCTAATAAACGTTTTTGACATTGATCCGAAATTTCCCATAAAACTAAACAAGTCCAACAACTATTTACAGACGTGCGCTGATTTTCAGTTTAAGGAAAGAAGTTACAGTCTCGCCACCGCAATATAAGGTAGGTGCTGATTTTGAATGTGCAAAATAGAAAGTTACTTGAGAAGATCGTTTTAGGAAGCAACATAACTGAAACCATTTATATTTCATTCTTTGGCGCTTAGAGATTATTTTAATTGACACCACGATCACAACTTGTACTGAAGTCAAGAATATCCCAAAATTGGGCTTGGTATGGCTATGATAAATGGCATAAGACACGCTTGAGATAAGACCTTATTGAAAAGGAAAAGCGGAAATTTTCGGAGATGGCATGCGTTTTTCTTGAAGAATTCTTCTATTTGACCCTGAATGCTAGGGCTAAGACCCTCGAACCTTTCATAAAAATAAGAACAATGTTAGTCGTCAGAACCGGATGTATTTGCACATCTATGTAAAGTGCCAGCTGCATTGGTCTCAATAAGGAGTTACATGAATTTGTTCTAATATAGCAATACACAGAGTGATCCGAGAACGTTGAACATTAAGCTGAACACAAACGTTTGTGTAAGCAAAATTTGTAGAATACGCAAAAACTCGATCTGAGTTGAAATGTTCCGTTTTTCAAAACATTTTATACTAAACTGGGAAATATTTTTTGTTGATTTTGCGGATGGGTCTTTATCGTAATTTTACATTGAAGGGTATGAATGGACACATCTCTTTGGATTGCGCTTATATGCTGATTTGCCATATTCCATAGGATCAGAGAAGATCGAGGACCCACCTCAACTGACTTTGTTCATTTAAATCTTTATGGAAAACAAATATTATCGGACTTATCTGAAAATCAAACCCATACAATATCGCACACTTTTTAAGCTACACGTCTAAATTTTCTACCTCTTCTTATCTGTGTGGTGGTTGAGTGGAATTAAGCAAGCTTATTTCAAGCATTTTTACAACATTTGTGATCAAAAAATTTGCGGTTTTTCACTCTACACAAAGGGAAAACAAAAATTCTCCATATACGGCTTCAGTTAGTCCGCATACACGCACAGACAAAGTTCGGAATTTTCCAAATTTGTGTATTAGAACTCCTTAAATCTATCAGGCATATTCTTAATTCCAATTCAAAATCTCGATCAATGTTTGGATAATGATTTTAGATCAAAATGGAAATTGAGAACCTTCCTGTTTTCTTATGCAAAATATTGTTCGTTTTGTTTTGGGACATTTTAATCAGTCAATTAATTTAAAATCGTTGTGAAAGAATCAACGTAAAAATAACAAATATATTCTTTTAGTACATACTCGTACACATTATGCTAGATTATACATTACTTAAATCTAAACAATTGATTCTGATTTGATTTGCATTGCACGAATTGTCCGCGACCTTATAAATTGACGCACGTTCTGCTAAGGTGGAAGCGACTGCTCCGTTTTCTTATTACAAATGCTTGCTTAACCTAAGAGTTTCGATATTAATATTTAGACGCTCATTGTCAGATAAATGCAATTTCGAATCACTTTTATTACTACGATTATATCTTAGTCTTACCAATGGAGTCGCTAAACGCTGATGGTGGACTAACGTGTTTCTCAAATATAATGCTCTGGGCTTCTCGAGAATTCTTATGAAATGTTTGTTCAGATTCATTTTTCTTTAGATATTTCTTCTCACACATGGTGAACCCGATGGCAAGTGTATCTGCATTGCATAGGCTATCAATGGCTTGGTAGTCTGTAGCACTTGCTGATTCATTGTTAGCCCCCAATAAGCTAAGAGGTTCAATACTATAACTAAGGAGTCCTCCATATTCATTCACTGGTTTTTCATTGTCATCAGGATGTGATATCTTTCTCCGCCGTGGGCTTATTGTTAAGAAATCGCCATAGCTTTTGTTTTGACATGCGCTTGAATCGGTCTTGTGCCTCTTTAAAATTTCGACATATGACCCCGATTGTGCAACAGGTCTGGAGATGTAATTATTTTCGCGACATTCGCTGTTAATGGTGCTGGCGTTGGAATTATTATCGGTATTTTTGTATCGCTTCCGATTGGATATACTGCTGGGCATATCTGTATATTGGGCTGCACCTTGGGCAGGTGTAACTGGCCGAGCTTGTCGTTGGTCAGAGGAGGATGGCGCTGATTGTCGCTGTTGCTTTGCGTGCGGGTCAAAGATCCGGTAGTCGGGGTCCAAGCTGCTGTAAATATATAACAAGTGGAATTAGTACATATACATAATTAAGTTATCTATAATGATATTAGCTACTTATACATATATATAAAGGTGAAAGTATGTATGTTTGTTCCTTATAGGCGTCTAAGCCACTGAACCGATCTTCACAACATTTTACAGTATGATCATGACGATCGGGAAAGAGTCATAGCCTATGTCTCAAGTCTATAGACCGGTTCGAAAGCAGTTAAAACTGGTCCAGAACCATATGTCAAAAGTTATAGAAGCTGTGAACGTGAAATCTGGTCTGGAGGTTGGTAATAAGGAGTTGGATATTTAACTAGATACCCGGTTACCGATTATAAAGTTTTCCAGAGCCATATCTCTTATTTACGCTACGAACTTAGTTCCCTCAGTGGATTTGAATTTGGAGTTGAATATTTCACGGTAGCAGAACCTGTATCGAACAAGTTCCATACCGGTAAAATAATGGTTCAGAGCAAGGCTGTAAATCGGTCCTAAACCGAGCCCCGGTGAAATTGTTCGGTTCGGGTTTAGGGACCCAAAACCGAACTGTACCTAGAACCGAAGATTTTACAATTTTAACCTTCCGAACCTGGATCGGAACTGGACCCCCCTTGCTTAACAAAAGTTTCGGCTTAAAGCTTTCACTTAAGTCTGCTTTTTGAACTTATGTATCTATCACGTTATATTGACCCGATAAAATTATTTTATATTGCTGAATCGGAACATAATCATTCAAAATAATATGCGAACTCTTCATATTTCGACTTCAAGAAACTTCATTCATTCATTTTCATTTCATTTTGTGAAATGGCAAAACAAATCCTTCTCTACAAAATATGACTTATAATTTTACCAGCATATTGTATCAACGATCTTAGAATCAATGAATCAAGGCTCGAACCAAATCCTTAGGTTCGACAAGTAAAGAGAAACGAACAATAGAATTTTCAGAGTAATATCACTGAAATTGCTTAAGCAATGAAGTGGAAACTTGATGTGTAGTACTATGAAGTAGAGTTGGAAATTTTAGTTCATTTTAATGACCTAGTTCAGTAGTTCATTATTTGAACTATAGTTCATTATTTTAACAACTTAAGCAAATTTTAATACAGCGCAAACACTGTTTGATGAGACACAGCCATGCCGGTTTCGGCGGATTTGTTGAGTTTGCGTGCGCGAAAAATCAGGGCTTCGGTGCTTGCTCGCGCAGTTGCTCTGTCAGTTTGTTGAGAGGAAACTGTTTTGCTATATGCTAAGTGCTGGAAGGGATTTCTTAATGTTGTAATGTGTCTATGTCTTTATAGAAGTCGCAGCCATGGATCACACATGTCGCTTGGGGGGAATCTTTACACAATCAGGGAGTCTACCTTTACCCCTGCCTCTAAGTAAATTCAGGTTAACATGTCAGCCAGTTAGTTAGCCAATATAGGCGTTGGCACGCTTTACCGACATTTTTTCCTCTGAAGAAGAGACGATGTTACCGTCTGGTTGGACCACTTTAAGCTCAACTGTAAATTTCTGAGCACAATGCTCGGAAAAGAAACAAAGTACCTCCTAGGCCTTGGCTAGATTGTGGCTGTGCACTCGAAAAACACGTTCTTGGTCTTAGGCAAGTTCTTTGATCAATCAGCATTTATGATGGGCAGCAGTGAGAGAACCACACATTTGGCACCATAGATCACTGGATAGACGGAAGAGCCACGAATGATGAGCACATATTGCTTAAAATGGCCATAGAAGTCCATCAACTGCAGGCCAGTCATCTCCTGAGTTCGGTTAAGCGGTTTAAATGCGATTCCCTCTGTCGCTAAATTCAAAAAACGAACTATAGTTCAAAAAACGAACTATAGTTCAAAAAACGAACTACAGTTCAAAAAGTGAGAAATGTATAGTTCAAAAACTGAACTATAGTTCAAAACCAAGACCTAGGTCATTAGTTCATTTCAATGACCAGTTCATTTGAGCTAGTTCAAAAAAATCGGCCCAACTCTACCTTGAAGTAAGCCAATCCATTCGGCTGAGCCAGTACAAATTGATTTAAGTCCACTTCTCAGAATATTTTTAGTCTGGTATCTGGAAAATTGGTCTCAAGAATTACATTGTGAGTGTTAGAGATTTAACATATCTCAGAAAATTCTAAAGCTTTTAACTGGAAGTTTGATGTGAGGTCGGAACATCTAATAAAAAATTGTTTTCTTTATTTAGAAAATAGCTTTAACGCATCCCTTCACCTTCACCAGTTATTGGCGTCAGCTGTAAAGCTTCTCAAACTTTAGATTAGGCTTTAAACTGTACACTCAGAGAAAAAAACAAGCCGATCGTGCTTGATTTCAAGCAGTTTTGATATCAAAAGTACGGTAAGTCGGAATATTCTTGGATCCAAGCCGAAAATACTGAAATTAAGCACGAATTTCTGAGACGTTTGATGTCAAGATTAATTGTCTTCTCCTGAGCAAGCAGATTTCGGTCCTAAAAAAATCAAGAAGAAAAAAATCCAAATTGAAGCCGATTTCTGTCTCGCCGATTCAGCAGCTTGGCTTGGCCCTTTCGGGCTGTATAGCCACATCATAAACTAAAGCTATTGCCCTTGAACCTATTCAGTTCAGCATTTTGGTATTTTTTTTTTAATTTTTGGAAAACGAGTGCTCGAGACTGGAAACTTTCATGTTTTATTAACGAGTGTTGAACCTATTGAGTTGAGCGGGAGTGTATGTAAGTATCTAAATGACCTTGTGCCTAGATGACAACCAAATAAATCTGCTAGTGTTTGTTTTATGGTATTATACTTCTTAAATTTATGTACATTACTTGGTTCGAATTAATGATAAGATCAGGTACTAACTTACTATGCAGTTGCGGTCGGCTAAATATGGACGAGCGATCTTTATTACTTCCTCCACTGTTTCGGCATTTTTTCCCATGTGCTAGAATAGATTCTATATGAAAAGATGACATACAAATAAATAGCGCATAGTTACAGTTAAAACACTTAAGATGAGTGGTTTCCATCTTTTTAAAAATATAGAAACCGAGCAATAGCTAACCGGCAAAAGTAATATCTAAATATGTGTTGACAAACAGGACAAAAAAAAGCGACTTAAAATAAATTTTAGTTTTTGTAAAACCAGCTTTGATTTAAATTTTACTCATTTGAAGGATGTCCCGAAATTCAATTTCAATTATCGCATATACATGCGTATCCGTATGCATTGTAGCTGGATATGGTGCAATGAGAAAAGTATGCGACTAAAGAGAGGTTGGTAGGACAGGGATCGAGTCTAGTCGAGAATGGTCTGAACTAAACATAAGATTTGTGGTTTCTATCCTATCAGTTTCAAAATCTGATAATAAAGATACTTCGACCGACCTTCCAGAAAAGCTCCAAATAGCTTTGGCCAAGCTTCCACCGTTGCTGTCTCCTATTTTTCCTAAGCAAACCACAATCTTTTAATAAGAGTTTTAAGGCACATCACATTAAAAAAATAAATTCTATGAGTTGTGATAAAATGTTTTTGGCATCGGCATTTTGAAAAATTTTCCAACCCTTTATTTAAAAAGTAAAAATAAAAAAACAATAAAAAGTGGAACAATTCGAATGTTCAGAAAATGATTGTTTGAAAAATGGAAGGAAGTTGAACCATGTTAAAATTCCTGAACTAATAGAATTATAAAAAAAAATAATAAGCTTAAGTCTAAATGGAAAATAAAAGCTTATTTTCGATTATGAGAGAGGAACCTAATCAGTTGCTATTAAAACTCCTAGTGTAAATTTTGGGCAGTTTTTTTCAGAGTATGGAACCATTTCTATTAATTTAAATATATTAATCAATTAACAAAGTGGTACCTGTAAAGCCGCCGCTATCGTCCATATGGCCAGATGTCTCACGTGCACAGCGACTATCATCTTTAACGCGTTCTCCACTAATCTCACTGTCACTATTAAGACTGTCATACTCTTCCGATTCCGATTTGATTACTTTTGATCGGCGCTTATGCCTCTTTTCAGTATTCATGTGGTTGCATTCGCCAGCACCGGACATACTTGCTAAATTTGCATTTGAGTTGCTTCCGCTTGCGCTAGTTGAGGCAGATCGTTTCACTTTCGCGCCAGAGCTGCACAAGGTATTATCATCTCCAAACCGAGTGTCATATTTAGCTGAGTTTCCCGTGTGGCTTAAGGGTATGTTCCCTGACTGGTTTTCATGTTCTGGTAAATGGAATGTAGCGTAAGGGTATATGTCTTCTGAGAATTCTGGTATGCGCTCAAGTCCAGCAACTGATTCAGGTGGCGATTGCTGGCAAGATTTGCGTACCGTACCGTAGAAGTGTTCACGATGTTGCATATCCTTTCCATCCGAGCCCCCGCTGGGCCTCAGTGAATCAACATTGCGTGCGAGAGCACTTCGAGGATCTGGAAATACGCAAGAGAAGTCAATTACTAACTCCCTCCGCTGGACACTCAGTAGGACATACAGTTCTTAAAGCATATAAACGCTCCAATTAGGGCCAGGACCGTCCCGAATATCGATGTGATTATCACAGCAATTAGATGTGCATCGGTGAACACGGTTTGCACTTCGGGCGCCTCATCACTATCCAAGCCTCCAGTTAATCCAACAAAGCTTAATGTTTGAAAATAGAACTCTTTTGTGGATGAGCCGGCATTATTGTGCGCCGTTACGCGTAAGTTGTAAGCAGTTGCCGCTTCCAAATCCCCAATGTTATACCGAGTCTGGAGAAAGAGCCATTAGATCGCAGCGAATAAATTGCGGAAATTGACCAACAACTTACGTTAGTTTCGATTTTGTTAGAAACGATGATCCATTCCGTGGAAGATCCGTGTAACTTGAACTCTATGCTAAAGTACAGTATGGGGCAGCCACCATCTTGCCAGGAGGATAGATCCAATACCACTGATGTTATGTTGAGACGAATAAAACTTTGTTTTGGGGGTGCAATGGGCTTATTTCCTAGAAATCAAAAGAGAAGGCATTAATCATACATTCTTTACAATGGATAAAAATTAACATTTTTATTGATTGCAACTTGCAATTAATGTTATTAAACTAGTAGCTCTATACCCGTCGTTGACCTGGTCCTTTGCATTAAATGGATATATCAGCAATTTGATATTATCATTTGAACCCACACATCAAATTTCAGTTCGTAGTTTAAATAATTAAATATATGAAAAATTTAAATTTTAAAATCAAAAAAATAAAGAACGATAATAACCACTATTCCAAATGGATATTAATGCATATTTCGCGTTTAGTGTACAGCCTAAATTTCAGGTTGATAATTTATGGTGGTATTCTCCCTCTCTATGAAAACGCAAAGAGTTTTTCCAATTCTGTTTTTTTTTATTACGTTACAAACAAATACGAGGGCTGTTCAAAAATTAAAATTCGATTTTGGGCCCTTTTTTGTACGGAAAAAGAAAAGGGAAATTGGAACTTTGAAAGCCTTGGTGAGGCCCTAAAATCTCAAAATTTTTTGTTTTGGGTTTTTGGTTAATTTTTTTTTAAATTTAGTTTATCTGAACCGAACCGGTTTTGAACCGAACCGAACCGCTTTTTGCGCTCGTGAACCGAACCGTAAACCAAACCGGTGTGTTTATAAAAATGCTGAACCGAACCAAAAACCGAAAAATAAAATGGTTCGGTTCGGTTCATTTCAACTAGACATTGAGTTACCAATTGATTAACCATACTGAGCCAAATCGCAGAGCATTATTTGGTAGAAAGCCAGTGCGTGCCCAACTGATCACGAAAAATATGGTAAAGATATATTTTGGACCAATCAAACTCTGTAAAATCAAACTATAACATACTCAGTACCCTCAAAGTTTGTATATATCATTTCATTTTAAATAAAAAGCCACAAAAAGTGGCCAGTGCTACCCATCATAATTGTTTGTTTTCTTTATAACTCGTCCGATCGATCCGTATCATCCAATCTTAACCACTTCTTTGTCAAATGGACAAATAATCTTAATTACTAAATATCTCTAGAAGGTACGAACCATCTATCTACAAAACTGTGGGAGATATGACGTTTTTTTCTAAATTGCGTGGAAGAGAGCGAAAATTGAAAATAAACTTGATCTGTCTGCAAGTATTATAAATACATATATGCCCCATACATGTCAAACCTCTATCTCTTACCTTTCAGATTGACGGACTTGGCTATATAGACTCGGCTGTCGATGCTGATCAAGAATATATATAATTTATAGGGTCGGAAATGATTCCTTCTCCGATACATACTTTTGCACAAAATTACAGAATATACAGAGTATAAATACGTGGAAAAGCAAGAGTTGTTGATAAAAAGCAAAGAACACCAAATTTCTTAGGACCCAAAATTGGAACAGGCCAAGTCTTGAATTTGTTACCGCTACCAGGAATCAAACCTGCTATAAGAAGAAGGAAAAAGGTAGCTTGATCTCATTTAATGTTAATATACATACAACAAGATCCAAATTGTTAATGAAAACATAACGGATAATTCTTTGAACCCGATAAGTAAAGACGAGTTGGAAATATAAGGATTAATTTCCATCATAAAGTAAAATATCGTTTGTTAATTGCATTAAAGCGTTTGATGGCGAAAAGCGTTTACCTAAAGATAAATATTATATAACTTGATTTATCAGATTCTCTTCTTTCAAATAGCAGCTATGTGTAAGATAAGCTCACAATTTACTCTGCTATTTGTAAGTTTTTGTGATTGATAGCTCTATGTAGAAGATGTGAAATCGGCCCTTAAGAGGCAATATCGTTGAAACTTTACTATAAGATATATTATTACTAAATCTTAACTAAAATTCCATTATATTGAACTAAATTTTAGTTCTTTTATATTCTCCTATAAAATGGGAAATCTTCATTAAATAACACAGTCTTAAAGATATCGTTATGTTATCAAAGCAAATTTTGAGTTTAATAAAAATGAAATGTTTATTATATAATAACTAAAAACCTGACAAAACAACCTAAACCTAACCTAAATAATCTGACTAAATGTATCAAAAATAAATTTCTTTAGTTTATTAAATGAATACAGCGCAAACCGAACCGAACCGAAACCGCGGTTCAGTAAGCCCCAAAAACCATGTAATGAACCGAACCGGCGGTTCAAATACTGTGTGAACCACCGAACCGAACCAGTCCTTATTTCCGAGCGGTTTGCATCCGACTAGTCAAGATTAATCAACATAAATACCAAAATGAGCGTATTTCTGTCCTCAAAAAATTCTGACCGGAAATGGATGAGTCATAAAATCAGGGCTGTAAACCTGCTAAAAATCGGCAGGGGTTCACTTCGGGGCTCGAACCCGCGAATGGTTCGGGTTCACGGAGGGGGTTCAGAAGGTCGCTGAACCTAGGTTCGGGTTCGAACTGGGGTTCAGGAATAATTTTGTTCTTTGTTAATTCAGCAAACATTAAACAAACTTAGTGTCAATTTTCCATCTTCCATTTTGACTATGTTTATGAATACTTTTTTTTTTTGGACAATAGGTTTAGGCGTCTATTGGATATTATGGCATCAGTAATTTACACTGCTATTTGTTAGTTTATGTAAAATTTTGCTCTATGTAGAAGATGAGAAAGCAGCCCTTAAAAATTTTATTCATATTAATATAAATGTTTATGGATCAACGGACGTTTTTGCAGGCTTTAAGTAAATAAATCATGGATAATAAGAGATAATATGTACACTGCCTCTCAATTTCGAGTGGCGATAAGCGATAGTCCGCATTGAGTTCTTATTATACGTATAGAAAACCACAGTGATTAGACCGAGACGGGCGTATTTCCAAATGCACTCAGAGAGCGTAAGTGAAAGCGGACAGCTGACTAGTTTCTGACAGAAACCCATCAGTCTATTTATTGATGTTATTTCATTACTTTTAAAACAAGAAACACGTACACCATAAAGGAGGATGGTCGTGCACAGCTGTTTCAATAACCTCCCGGTTCCATCATTAGCAGGCTTTGCTTATCTTTTACAAGTGCTAGACGTGCAGGACTTAGCACTGTCACTACTTATCATTATGGCAATTATGAAGACTACAGTCGATGGGGGTAATAAAGTAGACTTAACATTTTACATAAGTAGGGGAAATTATATCGCGTCAGTTAACACTCTTGTTTTAAGTTAATCATAAGTGTGTCTTCCAGCAATCTTTCATTATTACTGACTCTATCGCCGGATAAAACCAATATATGAGTAGGAAAGGTGCGCTCGACTGATACTTGTAAAGGAACAGCTAATAAAACAAATGCGTAATTGTTAAGTTCTTTACAATGATAGTATTTCCAAAAATTTTAACTTTGAATTTTATACAATGAAGCAAAATGTTTCTTGTCCAATGATTACAAACATAGGAAAATGCCAAACTTGAAATTTGTAGCAGCTACAAAAAATGCAATAAAACATTTTGTTGGTCAAATGCAGAGAATTTAGCCGTAGGTTCTATATGAAAATAAAACCGTTTAATATCTAAGAAATGACTTTTCAAGCCCACAAATAAGGCCCAATGATAACTGCATAACCATGTTTGTAATAATACAGAACCACGATAAAATACCATGGATGACCAATGATGAGGAATATAAAAACCACTATAGTAGGATGGACGAACCATTAAATACCAAAGAAGAATAAAAAGAGCACCAAGTTAAAATGAGAGGAAAGTGACATCATCTTGCACCAAAGCAGTAATAAGCCCACTTGGGCATCGACCCGTTATTCTGTCTAAAAATTAATGCGCAATAAAATACTCGGTGGACTCAGCGTATTCTCAATTGCCTCCTCTCGAGGCGAGAACCTACACAAACTGACGTCGCAGAAGAGTGCATACACAAGCTGACGTCGCAGAAGTGTAGTAGCGCGCTTTGAAGAGTTAAAACAACTGGTGCAAGCGTGTCGACGTTGGCCCGCATAAGCAGACAGCGCATCAAGCGCAATGTGGGCGACTTAGACTTGCTTATATCGATGTGTTTTGATGTTTGTACAAAATAGCTTATTTTTTGCTCAATAAATAACATTAACTGGAGAGCGTTAATCTTGGCCCAGAAATCGTGAAATATGAAAGTTTATATAAATTTAAATTTTAAGTATTTAAAAATATTTGAATCTGGCGCCAATTAAAACTGAGTTTACTTTTAGGGGCCCCTAATGTTAAGTGCGTCTATTAAAGCCGAGTTAGAGTTCGCGTCCATTTATGAGGAAGCCACGAGACACAGCACACTCGTACATAACTTGCAAAACATTTTTATTTAACTGCTCGTGCAATTGTTGCTTTTCAATTTCATTTAGCAAAACAATGCCACACAAAAATTCTTTTGATTGATGCACAAAGGTAAACAAACAGACCAGATCAGCTGTTGTGGACTCGGAATTGGACACTGAACGCAGTGGAAACGCCTTTTGGAATATATCGAAAATTCGTGGAATCGATGACCGAACACGCGTAAGTGAAAATCGGCTATTAAAGCAAACATAAATATGTTGACATACTAAATAAAAATACTAGATTGTCGATGTGAACTCAGAAACACGCGCTAACTTTGACAAACGGTATCCAAATTCATTGGGACAACAACCGTTGAACGGAGAATTAAATGGGCTTTTAAAATAAAAATTAAGAAAAATTGCATAGAATAAAATAGTTAAACCAGTGATGGCCAAAGTACAAATTTCACAAAAAAAAGTTTAAAATGCCAGATCTGTAAGCCGCATTCTCAGCCATCGCATTAAATTAGTCAAACCATTGATTAAATTGTTTTAGATTCCTCGTATCGCTATCGGAATTGATAAAGTTATGAACAATCGGACGGTTCATTCGCGAGTTATATCTATTGTTGTGAGGTAAAAAAGCAAAAGCGGTTTTTGGGCCATAACTTCAGATTTTGGGGATGTTAGGAAAAAACCAAGTATGAGGAAATGCTATACTCGACCTGTTCTACAGCGTGTGCTTAGGTCATTTGAAAGTTTATTTTCGCTGTAACACTGTGTTATTATCCTAGTAGTCCAGGGTTAATGTGTTCTTTTTGTGTCTTTAAAAAATTATTTTGTCCTACGAAAAATTCGCGAATTTCTCGATTCTTTTTTCTGTTGCATCTACACCTCCTATATAACAGTCTACATTGCCATCCATCATATCTTCATAACGATCTTTCGAAAAAGTGGCAAATTTTTGACTATTTAATCTACGCCTCTTTATTATTAACGCCAGTGCTTTCGTAAATACTCTAATGAACATTTGGCAAATTTTGCGGTTTTTGGTCTACACTTCTTATATACGCGTCTTCAAGAACCATCTATCCGACCTTCATAATTATCATAGGCCCTTTTATAATTTTGAAAATTTCGCGGTTTTCTTGACAATTTGATCTAATCCTCCTTTTTACCAGCTGGCTTACCCGTCTTTATGTCTGTTAATTTATTAAATTATTGTTATTGCGTGCAGACATCAGGCTCCAGCTCTTATAGTCTCTGAGA
Organism: Lordiphosa stackelbergi; assembly: GCA_018904235.1. Classification (NCBI taxonomy): domain Eukaryota; kingdom Metazoa; phylum Arthropoda; class Insecta; order Diptera; family Drosophilidae; genus Lordiphosa; species Lordiphosa stackelbergi. The sequence goes on from JAEIFU010002282.1 coordinate 46,896, forward strand.
GTTAGGTGTTCAGACAAACAGACTGACAGGGCTAGATTGACTCGGGTGTTA
>JAEIFU010002283.1:0-46903 GCA_018904235.1 Lordiphosa stackelbergi
TCTCCTTGACAGCCGTACTCATGGAGTGTGATATACGTTTCCACTGTTCGCATATATCGGAAGAAGATGGGGAGGTTTCCCTGAGCAGTTGAGCGAGTTTGGCTTAGAGGGTCCTTGTGATTGCAGCTTCTCGACGTTTAGCTTTCGCAGAGCGTGAGGCATTTTGCCACACTGAGCCGCGTGCGTACCTTGGCTGCAACCAGGTAGTGATCCAAGTCTATGTTGGCTCCTCGAATCGCACGCACGTCTAGTACACTCGATGAGTGCCTTCCGTCGATCACAACGTGATCAATCTGATTTCGTGTTCGTTGATCAGGGGACTTCAGGTCGCCTTATGGATGTCGAGGTGTTCAAATCTCGTACTATTATGACCATGTTCGGCCTGCAGCAAAGTCTATTAGCCTCTCTCCGTTACCGGAGGTTGTTTCATGAAGGCTAAATCGTCCGACTGTCGAACCAAAGACTCCTTCTCTCCCATTTTCGCGTTAAAATCGCCTAGCACGATCTTTATGTCGTGATCGGGACAGCAGCTCGTATAGTTGTTCCAGGCGCTCATAGAATTCGTCTTTTGTCGAGGAGTCCTTGTCTTCTGTTGGCGCGTGTGCACAGATAAGACTAATATTAAAATATTTTGCCTTAAGTCTGAGCGCAGCAAAGCGCTCGTCAACGTGTGTAAAGCTGATGACTAAGGTGAGTAGTCTATCACTCACTAGCCAAGCCGCACCCAAACTCATTGGAAACGTCGTATCTCTTCCAGGGGGTGGTGATTTCTGTTTTTTTCTTTTGGTAGCGTTATTATCTTGCTCCCATATCCCATCCATCGCATTTCTTGGAGTGCAGTAACGTCCGATGAGTATTCCTTGAGGACTTTCCCCCAGTCGATATCATCACCCTCTCCGTTGAGGTGAAGATCAGATGGCCATCTCAAATCGTGGTCCTTAATACGTTGCGTGAGTCGTCGTCAGGGGTCCGTATCCGAGGCATTGTAGTCGCAGTTTTCATTGGTGGAGATTTTTTACGGTGGTGGGTACCAAGCCCGACGCACTAACCCTATATATTATACCCTGTAGGGGAAGGGCGGGTCGCCGCTCACGTTAGCCAGCAGCGTTGCGCGGATGCATTGCTCTATTACCGGTGGTCCACCAGGAGGTGTGAGTCGACTTGAGACGCAGTAAACCAGGATCACGCTGGGTTCGCCAAGTTGAACCGATCAGCAGCTTTACCTGACCACTTACGCCCCATTAGGTCCAGAAGATCTTGACTAAGTTCTGAACCACCACACGCGTGTGAATAATTTTCAGGAATTTTTTTCAGTGCATTTGTATTGGTGCGTATGTGAGACGCGCTAGATAACTGACAGTCAGAGTGCAAACGGGGGTGGGTAAGCGCACACTCTTTGCGAATGCCATAAAATTTGAGATCTAGCCGAATTTCGTAATGACCTGCTGCCTACCGCTGCATTATGCAGCTGTGACCGCAAATTGAAGCAAAACATTCGACCTTTAACTCTGTCAGCAATGGTGTCGCATGAAAGGGTATATCCCTTTTATGATGGTCATAGGTAAGAGTTAACCATTTAAAAAAAGGGACAAATGCATATTCTGCAGGTATTTTATATTGACGACCTATTTTCTGGCGACGCCGCGTAAATTGTAATTGACTTTTTGCCTTCAACGTACCTTCATTTAGTTTATTTTTAATAATTGTTTCAAATAACTCCTAATGTGTTCGTCAATTTCCTCAAAGTGGTCGGTTTCTTCATCAGGAGGCATACCAATATCCATTTGTCCACGGTTGCAAGATTTCCTGAAAGCGATCATTATCAAAAATTCTAAAGGGCAACGACTCACGGATACCAAATATGCTATTGTCTTCAAATAACACTAGTTTACAAAAATAAAAAAAAAATAAATGACCCATTTCTACTGAAATATTTTTATAGTGTTGTTTTGGAATGGTGATCTCAAAAATCGATTTCAAAAATTTTTTCATGGCTCCATTTTTGAAATATGAATTTTTTCACTTTTTCGGTAGGTGCTCTTACATTTTAAGTCATATCTGACTTCATAATTGTCAGATAGAGTCAACAAGATATAAATCAAGCCATTGAACTGCCAGTAATTGCGTAGAACATTCTTTTTAAATCAGCTTAGTAGTTTGGATACATTAAACTAAAACATTTAAAAAAATTCAATTTTTTACTCAAAAATGCAAGAAATTTCATTTTTAAACGCCCAGAAAAAAATATAAAAAATCCAAAAAATTATTTTTATTTTTTCTACTTAAGAATCGCATTTTACGAAGACAATAAGGTATTGGTAAGGAAAATCGTGTAATACGTACCGTATATGGATCAAATTGAGTATAGGAAATAACATTCAAATTTGAGTAATTTGTGTGTTCACAAAAATTAACTTGTATTTTTCTTCGTCTTTTGATCACTTTATGAATTAAGCGAAAAGCCAGAAGAAAAATTATAATCAAGAACCGAACAAAAGTCGAAGCAAAGGGAAATTTATTTTTAAATATCACGAAAATACCACATTTTTTGCACTAAATTGCTCACAGCTCCTGTGTTTGTTCATAGATTTTGATAATCGTTATCTCGTTTTCTTCGTCAAAGTGCGATTCTTACGAAAAAAATAAAAATTATTTTTTGGATTTTTTATATTTTTTTCTAGGCGTTTTAAATTGAAATTTCTTGCATTTTTGAGTAAAAAATTGAATTTTTGGAATGTTTTGGTTTATTGTATCCAAACTACAAAGCCGATTTAAAGACAATGTTCTACGCAATTACTGGCAGCTCAATTGCCTTTCGATTCATATCTTGCTTGACTCTATCTGACAATTATGAAGTCAGGATATGGCTTAAAATGTAAGAGCACCCTACCGAAAAAGTGAAAAATTCATATTTCAAAAAGGAGCCATGAAAATTTTTGAAATCGGATTTTTTGGATCACCATTCCAAACTACACCAAAAAAATTTCAGTAGAAATGGGTCATTTTTTTACATTTTGTAAACCTAGTGTTATTCTTCAGTAAATTTTTAATGTTTTTGACAGGATGCAAACCGGCTTTTTAAACCGAACGGTCATTTTTGAACCTGCAACCGAAAATAAATGGTTCGGTATCTTACTTTTTTCATAATCAATGACGCCAAAATATAATATTCCGAAAATATCTTAGAAATCAGAGTTGTTTTACAAAACTAGCAAGACATCAACTGGTTTTTTCCGTTGTCCTGGTTCAACTTTCAAAACTCTTTAGCCTTCCAATTTTATACCCTTGGAGAGGGTATATTAAAATTGTCCGGATGTTTGTAACGCACAGAAGGAAACATCTCCGACCACATAAAGTATATATATTCTTGATCAGCATGACGAGCTGAGTTGATATAGCCATGTCCGTCTGTCCGTCTGTCCGTCCGTCCGTCTGTCCGTCTGTCCGTCTGTCTCCGTCTTCTATGCTATCTCCTCCGTCAGTTTTAAAGCTATCTCAACCAAACTTTGCACGAAGTCTTTTGGTATAAATACGCTGCACATTTGTCGGAACCGGCCGGATCGGATGACTATAGCATATAGCTGCCATAGGAACGATCGGTTGAAAAAGTAGTTTTAGTGAGAAAAACTTTTTTGTTTTCAATGCTATCGCTCCCAACCCCCGTATTTATAAGTTTTCTATGCTTTCACATAATTTCAGCAAGTTTTATGCAAATCGGGCAACTATATAGTATAGCTGCCATACAAAAAGATAGGTCTGAAAAAAAGTCTTAGTGAGAAAAACTTTTTTGTTTTCAATGCTATCGCTCCCAACCCCCGTATTTATAAGTTTTCTATGCTTTCACATAATTTCAGCAAGTTTTATGCAAATCGGGCAACTATATAGTATAGCTGCCATACAAAAGATAGGTCTGAAAAAAAGTCTCAGTGAGAAAAACTTTTTTGTTTTCAATGCTATCGCTCCCAACCCTCGTATTTATGAGTTCTTTATGCTTTCACATAATTTCAGCAAGTTTTATGCAAAGTCGGGCAACTATATAGTATAGCTGCCATACAAAAGATAGGTCTGAAAAAAAAGTCTTAGTAAGAAAAACTTTTTTGTTTTCAATGCTATCGCTCCCACGTTGTACAGATCTATATTATATACTACCACACAATTTTGTCAAGTTTGATTTAAATCGGATGACTATAGCATATAGCTGCCATAGGAACGATCGGTCCAAATGTAGTTCTAGTGAGAAAAACTTTTTGATGAATATATCGTTTATTGCCATAAAAAAACTGGCAGCATATATCATGCTCCAAGGGTATATAAACTTCGGAAAATAAGTTAGTTAAAACAGTGATGGCCAAAGTACAAATTTCTCAAAAAAAGTTTAAAATGCCAGATCTGTAAGCCGCATTTCTCAGCCATCGCGTTAAACTAGTCAAACCATTGATTAAATTGTTTTAGACTCCCCTTGTCGCTATCGGAATTAATAAAGTTATGATCAATCGGATGGTTCATTCGCGAGTTATATCTATTGATTTGAGTTAAAATAGCAAAAAGCGGTTTCTGGGCCATAACTTCAGATTTTGGGGGGGTGTTTGAAACAACCAAGTATGAGGTAATGCTATACACGACCTGCTCTACAGCGTATGCTAGGTCATTTCGAAAGTATTTTTTCGCTGTAACACTGTGTAATCATTATTCCTGAAAAAAGTTCTCAAAATAAAGAAGATGAAAACTCGGCAAAGTTTCCACATTTGTCTTTGAGAAGAGCAAGAAAATATAATAAATTTGTCATCGCTAAAAAATTTGATGAATCTTTCTTGATATTTAAAGGGTACGTACCGGTATACAGAACCTTTTACCGAATCATAAGAAATTAAAAAATCAAATGGTAGTCCCGAAAAGAACACTTTCCGATTTTTGGTAGGCTTGCAGCCCTGATTTAAACAACTGTGCGCTTGGTGCTGGAGTCAAAGCCTCTAGAGCCAGAATGTCAAAAACAATTTTCTATTAAACCTCTAACCCAATACAGGGCCTTTTACATTGTATATCGAAAGCAGACATTGGGCGCAAGGTATACTAAACAAGGTAGGCTCACTAGGCTCAGAGAGACAGAGCCCGCTCTGTCTCTCTTGACAACTTGATAAATTTCAGTCAGTAAGCAACTGTTGTAAGCAAAGCATCCCCGCGGGCGAATTTTTTGTTATTTACTTAGTAGCTTAGTAGGCTTTGTATTGAAATATATTACTCTTTCGCTCTCGCTCTCTTTGACACAAATGTACGGAGTTCTGAGAGAGCGAGTAAGCCTACTTTGTTTAGTATGCCTTAATTGGGCGTATTCAGCAGATAATTCCGATGAGCGACTACCTATTTACGAATTGCGATTGCTGATGAGTCTCTGCTGAATGGAATTGATTGCAGACTTTAATATCTTAATTCTGTGGCCTTAGAACTTTTTATCAATGGAAAACACTTACACACAATCTCAAATATTTGTTAAATTTGTTAACTTTTCCAAATGCTTCTATGTAACATATGGCAAACGTGAGCTGCCGATTCTTACTTCTTATACTACACTCCTGCCCAAAATTATACGACACTTCGAAAATTTTAGTTTCGACCCTCGTAGGAGAATGGTAAAGAATTATACAACAAAATCAAATATGCAGAATGAAAGCTTAATGAATTCTGCTTGCATCTCCCGTTTTCAAGTAGCGGTAAAAAAAGCAAAAATGTTCGATTTTTGTCATGTCTGCAAGTGTATCAAAATTATACGACACATTTCAATTACTGCGGCTGAAGAGAAAGGTTTGGTTTCAATTAATTTTTTTTACATTTCTGTTATCAATTTAATGAATTTGTAATAAAATGCCGCGTGGACGTTTGTTATCCGACGAGGAAAAGGGAAGAATAAGAGCCTACAACGATGCTGGCTTTAATGCAAGCCAAATATCGGAAAAAATCTGTCGAACACGTTATGTTATCACCAAATTTTTGAGCAATCCGGATGAATAAGGTGTGAAGCATAGCTCTGGAAGAAAACCCAAGTTGTCTGACCGCGAAAATCGTCGCATAATACCTAAAGCTAGCAATTCGTTTTCTTCGTGCTCCACACTTGCCGCTTGTTGCAGTAAGCCTGTGTCACTGATGACTGTTTGGCGGACGCTGCAATCATCGGAGTGCATTGCCAGAGGAGTCTTAAAGAAGGCTCCGTTCCTGAAGCTGCACCACAAAACAGCACGACTTCAATTTGTGGAAAAAAAACTTGGAGAGAAACTGGTCCTCGGTATGAAAGTTTAACTTTATTTTGTTCATACAGCTTTGTTCAACATTTTTCATTTAGATAATTTTTTCTGATGAAAAAAAATTTAATCTTGATTGCCCAGATGGGTTTCAGCACTATTGGAGAGATTTGTGTAAGGATCCACTTGTGATTTCCAAACGCAATTTCGGAGGCGAATCCGCAATGGGTTGGGGAGCCTTTCATGCGTCTGGAACGCTTGATCTGTGCTTTACAATCTGCAGGATGAACAGTGGGGAATACAAAAAAGTATTGGAGGATAGTCTTCTGAGAGCAGAATGTCCCAGCGCTTCTTAAATGATCACCATATAAATTTTTTGGATTGGCCAGCGTGCTCCCCTGACCTAAACCCAATCGAGAACATTTGGGGTATCTTAGCCAGGCGAGTTTACGCCAATAACAACAAATTTGAGAAAGTCGAAAGCCTCAAAAGCGAAATTTTGGCTCAATGGTCTCTTTTGGACCAAAATTTACTTACAAATTTAGTGAGTTCAGTACCTAAGATACTTTTCGAGGTGGCAAAGGCTCAAGGTGGCTCTATTAATTATTAACTATTGTTTATGTACCATTATAAGAATAAATAATTAACCAAATCCAACAAATTGACAAGTGTCGTATAATTTTGATACACTTGCAGACATGACAAAAATCGAACTTTTTTGCTTTTTTTACCGCTACTTGAAAACGGGAGATGCAATCAGAGATAAGAACATCTCATTTTAAGCAGAATTCATTAAGCTTTCATTCTGCATATTTGATTTTGTTGTATAATTCTTTACCATTCTCCTACGAGGGTCGAAACTAAAATTTTCGAAGTGTCGTATAATTTTGGACAGGAGTGTATTGCTCATCACGCTTTACGGCGACAGTACGAAGCCTTAGATTTAGGTGTTTTGTTTGACTCTAAATTTCAGTTTTCTGAGCATATAAATTATATCCTCCCTAAAGCTTATTCAATGCTCGGCTTTGTAAAGCGAAATTCTATTCAGTTCCATGATCCTTATACACGATTGAGTCTGTACTCTGCCTTAGTGCGTTCCAGAATTGAATATGCTTCGCTTATCTGGAATCCTTCCGCTGCAGTTCATGTGAATAGGCTGGAGCGTTTGCAAAAAAGATTCCCCAAATTTGCACTTGCTAATTTAAATTTTTCCGAACCCTTACCACCGTATTTGAGTAGATGTCGCCTCATGCATATTTCTACCCTTGAGGATAGGAGAACAATTGCATCCTTGATTTTTTTAAATGACATTATAGTAGGCAATATTAATTGTGCTAACCTACTTTCCCAAATTCCCTTTAATGTTCCGCCTCGATCTTTGCGTGCCATGGTTCCATTCAGAGTGGGGACTCACAGGTCCAATTATGCCCTTAATGATCCTATATTAAGAGCTCTTCTTATATATAATCGTCTTCCAGTTAGCATGCGGTTCGACTTTGACAGTAACAATGTTACTGTTAAGAAAATACTTAGGGACTTTTTCTTATAGTTTAATCATTACTGTTAATTTTAAGTTTTATTGTAGTAGCCAGTTAAGTTTATGCGTTGGCGAAATACACTAAATAAACAAATAAAATAAATAAATCGAAAAATTCATATGAATGTGTGAACAAAGGCAGACTGACGCAGCAATCGTTAACCAATCATACGTTTTGTTTGATTTCTATTCAACAAACATGATTGTCAAATTTTCCAATCTCAATCGGCAATCACTGTATTCAGCAGGTTAAATCGGCGATCATAAATAACAAATCGAAATTATCTGCTGAATGGGCCCATTGTTTCTGATGCCTGGAAATTTATTTTTATATTTTTGTGCATTCGCTTAATTTGATTTACTTAATATTGTATATTAAAGTGTAATTGAAGAAACGGATTCAAAAAAAAAGTTTGTCGTCAGTTTTGGACCGGGACCGATCTAAACGAAACTCCTTCAGAATGTTAGGCTTCACTTTAAATAAGCGAGTACCAAAAACTGTCGAAATCGGACAAGTTGAAGGAGTTCCCCGTATGGTCAGCCCCCTCCCACCCGATCGGAAAAATTAGGCAAGAAATTAAATCGAAGCACATGAGAACCAATGAAACGATACCCAATTTAATTTTTTTTTAGATTTTACCCCGTTTGGAAAAATATTGCCAGAAAGGAAAATGGACCTATAAATCTATGAAACGAAACTTCAAAGTTTGAAAAATTTGTCAATAAAGAAACTGTTCCTTGCATATTTCGGATTTTCCACGCTTCGCAGGATCACAGCGTACAGAATGCCAAGGTCTCTTTTCACATACATTGACTACTTTGCTTGGGTACTTTTGTCCGCCAGATAAGTGTATCCAGATCTATATCTGCAAACACTTCGACCGAAGAAAAGAAAAGTGCTCCAAGCCTATTTCGGATTCCCTTTTGGACATTCAGATTTCCAATTTCCACTGTTGTACCAGACCATGTCCATTAGACTGAACGTCCCTTATATGAAAAATTTTTTTTGGAAATGTTCTGTTCCTCAATGCGCAAAAATTCGTAATAATTTCTAGTTACCATAACAAAAAACCAAAATTCGAAATTTTAATGTTTAGTAGTGGCGCCGTGGGCTTAAAGTTGTTACATTAAATTTAATTTTCCCCTTTTTCTTTACTTTTCATTAAAGCAACCTTTGAGATGTCAAACGTTGTTCTTGAACTTAAAAACGGTTGCTATGCCAGCAACAATCAGTGCTGTGCTTAAATTAAAACTGCAGGATCGGCATATGACATAACGTGAAATGAAGTGGTCCTTGGGCGTAAGCATTTTTTTTCTGAACATTGCCAATTGCCCAAACCAAAATTAAAAGAGTTGAGACAATTTAATCGCTATGATTAAAGATTTTTTTTACAAATCATGGATATGCATATGAGCCAAACACCAAACCAAATACTAACTTATACGAGTCGACATTACGAGTCATTCCACAAAATTTTTTCGCTGGCGAAAAACTTTAATACAAATAGCCGGCCAAAAAATTAAAAATAAATAAAAAACAGTAAAACTTAAATGTGATTATTTAAATTTATTCATAATAGTAGTTCTTTTGCTAGGATAGGATTGTCTATGCTCTTCGATACATTGATGAAGGTGCAGCGTCGAGTTTTGTAAAGCGGCCATTGAAGTCCTCAACTAGTTTCACGCCTCTTTCTCCGACATCATTCACAACTTTGAGGCTTTTCAACAAATAAACAGTCCATAAAATTCCTTTCTCTGTTGCAGTACAACTCTTTATCGCGACATTTTTTCTTAGAACCACATATTGTCATTAAGTCTTCTTAAGCTTCTGCACACATTTCTTCATAGTTTCCTGGTAAGCCCAAATGATTTGAATACACCATCAATTTAAAGGATGGTGAGGTTTAGGCTGACCCTTAATGTGTATTTGCATCCTCTTGGATTATGCAAAAAAACCGCCAAGACATCTTTTCAATATGGTAGCTTTGCTGAATCCAGATGTGGCCGCAACGCGCCAATCAATCAAATGTTATTCGAGTCCTCTATCCTGAATTTGGCTTTGCATGAAATATTTTTAAAAATAGTTTTTAAATTCAACAACATTGTTTGGCATCTCAAAGGTTACTTCTACGATAAAGTAAAATGAAAAAGGGGAAATTGAAATTTAATGAAGAAACTTTAAAACCACGGCGCCAGTATTAAGCCTTACAATTTCGAAATTAGGTTTTCCATTACGGTAACTAGAAATTATTACGAATTTTTTGCACTCTGAGGAACAAGACATTTCAAAAATAAAAATTCCCATATGATTATGTTCAGTCTAATGTCCATCGTTAAAAATATACGTAATGTGTGTTTTTTGGTTTTTTTTTACAAATATATTGGATTTATTTCGGTTGCTTTTAATGGGTTTAATAAGCTAATGAGTCATTGCGGAGCTGACAAAACAATGGCAACCAAAGATGTCACGAGGCTGCCAGCCTTGGCCGGGGAATTACAATTACAATTATTTAAGTTTTCATTTTTACAGCAACACATTTACTTGTCTAGGTATCAAAAAGAATATTATAAAACTTTCACTTGTCTACTGTTAACTAAGACGGCTGCTGCTGCGTGGTAGCCGGCGACAGAATATTAACTGACGGTAAAAGAGTCGCATCAGTAAGCCCTTTTCCTTGGCCTTTTTCCGACATCAAGAACGCGAGGAGCTCATAGATCCGTCACCAACGTTGCCGCTGACCATGCGCCGCTTTTTCTTTTTCTTTGCCGTAAGACTTTCCTGGCCACTGTCCGTATTGGAATCGACGGCATCCCCTGCTTCACTCTCCGACGACGATGAGGAACTGCTCGAAGAGGAGGACGAGCTTGAATTGCTAGAACTATCCGAGGCAAAGCCGGTACTCTCGTTTATATTAATACTATCGGCTATTTGGGCCAGATCCGGACGTTGCTCGCGCAGCACCCTGAGCCACTTGCGCGACAATTTGGGACGGCCGCGCACCGTCTTGTGCCACACACACGGAAAGTTCGTCTGCGAGCTGAAATTTTGGGTTATGGCAATGGTGTCGTCCAGATTAAGCACCACATGCCACCAGCCGCCCGGGACAAAAACAGTTTCGCCCTCGGACTGCAGCACCTCGATAGGTTGGTACTGCTCTGGCCACGAGGGCAGCTTGGTGCGCGGATAAATCGTGCTGAACCAGGTGATGGCTTCGTCGCGCTGCTTGCCGCCCATTGGCGCTAGTAACCTTTAGCAACTCCTTGGGCGTCTGGGTGGGAAACAGGCACCAACGTTTGTGACCACAAACAAGCGTGTTCCAAGCGCTGGTTCCCAGCGGATCTATGTGTATGCCCGTGCCCGAGCGCGCTGGACCCATTACAAACCAGCGATATGGCGGACGACGATTCTCCCCGCAGTACTTAAAAAGGTCGTCGCGGAAATATTTCGGCACCACATAGTCGTCCAGCAGCTTGCGCCGGCGATGGTGCTCGCCGAAGCTGCTGTCGAATATGTAGAGCGGACTATCGTCTCGCGTGGCCTGCATATACTCCACATAATATTTCATCTTCATCTTGACACTGTAGCCCTCGTTGTCCTCGCCGCACTTGAACTTCTGGTTGCGATACTTCTTGGCCAGGCGCGACATAGTCCACTTCTCCAACGCCAGCCAGCCCGCCGTACATCCCGTAATCACCACGGGCGTGTAGGGTCGCTCGAAACGCTCTATAAATTCATCACAGTTTACCGCTGCATAGTCGATCCGTTCCAGATTATCGGCAAAATCCCAGAACTTGTCAAATTTCTCAATGTATTTCATAGCCATCCAGGCAGCTCCGTCGAGCTCCGGTCGAGCCTTGCGCTTCACATCGCGGGTGCGTTTCCGTGAGCGTTTTGGCAATTTAAATTCTTCGCTCATGGTGCGGTTGTGAATGGATTGTTTAAGGATTTGGCTAGTTTATCTATATAATAGGTATAGGTGGATGAAGCAGCAAGTTGGAGAACGTGAGCTGAGCACGAACACCACTCGGTCAGGGCTGCACAGTGCCCAGTTGCAGGGCTGCAACTGACGTATCGATATATTCGCAGGGCGGCTAGCGTTGCCACTAGGACTGACAGTAAGCAGTGTTGCAAAACGCTTCTTGCTCATGTGACAGCTGTGCGAGCAAAAGTTGAAAAATAATGATAACCCAAGTGGGCCGAGGTACATACGGAAAGAAAAAGGTTGAGTATTTAATTGTAACTCCCACTTTTTTACTTCTCAGAGCTGTGCAAGGTGCCGCTTCGCATTTTAGACCATCGCGTATTTGTAAACGGCGAAATCGAAGTTTTTCTGGACAACTTTGAAGTTAGACGCAACGACAGTGAAGTTGAAAAACTCTTCCAAGTCACCGAGACTGTGGGATCGCTGAAGTACGATATTTCCGAGCGTTGCATAGCATTGGGTAACCAAAACCTTACCAACCTAGGCACAGAAGTAGACAATTTGTTAGGCGGTGTCAACGAGCTGCTAGAAAAAGCCAAAATCCAACGAACTGTAAGTAGATTCAGTAGTAAACACAGCCGGGAGTGACTAATAATCGTATATGTAGGCCAGCACACAACTGCAGGAGGCACGACGGGCACGTGAGCAACGCAAAGCTGAATTCCTGAACAATCTGCAGCACGGCTATCGGCGCATTGAAAACTCATTTGAGGAAAAGGAAGAGGAAATAGCCGAACTCTACTCCGACCTTCAATTGAAGCTAAACATTCCCAAGTAAAATACACATCATCATGCTGAAATCAACCATAGTAGACACACGGGTGCGGTTGAGTCCCTCCAAAAAGTTGTTGGATTTTTTACATGCCCAAGGAGAACACTTCAGCCAAGTGCCCGGCAATGTGGCCAAGTTGATGAAGGCAAATGGATGCGAACTACCGGCAAGTGTCAAAGTTTTGAAGGATCACGAACTGCAGATTGTGCAAAGACCCAAAATTGATGCCGCTTTGTTGCATAAACTGACTGCAAAGGTGCCCGAATCTGCTACCAAGTCGATTGTGGACGACAAGGCGAGTGAAGAAAACGACGAACCGGCCAAGGGAGATTTTCTATACTTAACTGATTTGCATTGGCTTAACAATACTTTGACTGAGCTGCGAAAACAGGACATTTGCCAGGTGTTTCTTTATGAGCTTATTGAATCTTCGGAACTGATACTACCAGAGAATGAACTAAAGCCACGCAATCCGGAGCTGGAGGCGCGTTGTCAGCGACTGCGCGAGGAGCAGCACAATCGAGAATATCACAAGATGACCAAAAATGTGGATGCAGGACTGAAAAACTTTCCGGAAGATACCATATCCTATCAAAGTGAGTGTGCGGTCAAAGATAGAATGAAGAGATCGGGCATGTCAGGCAAAAATCTTCGAAATCTTATTTTCTCGAATGGGGATACAAACTAGAGGGAGCTCATAACTGAGCAAGAGAGCGACAAATGTAAAAACAAACTATATTTTGTCTTCTAAAAAGTTTGGCCCCAAAACATTTTTAACTAGTGAGGTTTACTGCTCTTTTTTTTCATAACTTGAGAATCGCTTATCCTATCTTTATCATTCCACTACATCATATCTCTATAAGGTATGGAACTTCTATCAACAAAACGTATGGAAAAACGACTTTGGGGGGTGGAAATGAAAATAAATTTAATTTATCTGCCTGTACGTATTTTTGTTGAATGGGTGTTATTGAGTTTGTACTTTGTTTTTTTTGGGGTTTACTAAAAATACAAAAAAAATAAAATAAATGCACACAATGTCAATTACTTGTTTTTGCGTTTTGTTGCCGAAATCATCAATCTTAGCTTTAATCAGAGATTAAAAACCGAAACCGTAACCTTTAACCGCTAAAAACACTTTGAAATTTGTAACCGAAACCTTAACCGTACAACCTGTATCAACATAACCGGTTATCAGTACCGAAACAGAAACAAATATACGGTCTAATATCGGTTTTTAATCAACTAGTAAAAATAACGATAGGAAAAGTGTCCTTTACTTGTATTTATTCACAAAAATTTTTGTTAATATTCGCCGCATTGTTGCCAATGGACAAGAAAGAAACAATGCAGCTAACCAAAATCTTTACTTTCCTTATCTTTCCTTATATTTGTTATTACACTGTCAATTTAATGTACTTGATATGATGTACTTGATACATGAGTCAGATTTTAGGTTTTTTTTGTTGTTGGTCAAAAAAATTCGAAATTTTGTCATTGAGCTAATAAAAATATTTGTAATTTTTTAAGAAGAGCATATCCAAAATATGCTTATTTAGGTAAAAAGCATATGCTAAAATAGGTTAAAATAGGTCAATATAGGTTAACATATGCTCTACTAAAATACCACTCCAAATTTCGTACTTATGACTAAAGCGATAAAAATACTGAACACAAGAAGTTACTATACACAGGCAAGAGCTGTAAATGGTTCGTAGCGTACTATTCAAAGCGCAATTACGATAAAGGGTTTGTATCTTACTGTAATTCCGATATGCGTCGTTTCGTTCAGACCGCCAAAAGTAGTGTTGTGAATGTGTCCAGTTTACATGCGAGCGAAAAGTTTGAGTGAGGTCCGCGAGCCTTATCACAAAAATATTATGAAATTTCGATTTTTCATTGCATTTGTCTGACTTCTGTACTTAGTTGCAATCGAAAATATGATATCTGAGCATCCTTACTAATTTGGTTCCGCTTTGGTATTTCTTTGCAAATTGGTTTCATCTCCGTCATAGTAAAATTATAAAAAACATTCTATGCGCTCTGGTCTATTCTCTTCACCATTGGTCATCCATGGTATGTTATCGCAGTTCGCTAAGATCACAATCATACTTACGCAGTCATTTGTGGAATTTAAAAGCAAATTCTTAAGTAATTTTTCATTAAACTACCATGGAGGTCCCTTAGCTAAAAAGTTCGCTAAAGTGGCATTTAAGTTTGGTTCAATACTGATTTTAATCCTCATTGATTGTAGTTTAATTGTTCGTAAATGACGGTAAATTGGTTTGAAATAAGATTCGGGTTTTTTCGTCCTTCCTTTTCCATGCTCTAAGCTCTATCGTTCCTTTTAGAGTGTAAAAAACCTACCCAAATTATTTAACACTTAGTGTCCCTAACGGACAACGGATTTTGATCGCCTGCGTAGTGAACAATAAGAATTTGGAACTTCTATTCTTTCGGTCGAAACGCTTCGAAGCATTTACAGTACTTTCCGCTGAGAGGTACTTGCTACGTTAGTTAGTTTCGTTTTGAACCCCGAATGTAAGGCATGTTCATATGACATATTCAAAAATAGGTCGAAATAGGTTAAAATAGGTTAGCATATTCTCGAATATGCTTTTAGGTCGAAGATATGTAAATATGTCAAATCTGCAAAACGAATAAGGATTTAAAATAATCTACTTTTCATGAAACAAATTTGTATGCAATCAGACATTAATTTGGACCACCCATTAAAAATATGTTTTCACCTAAAATCCGATGTCTATACATGACACATGATAGTCTAGTGGTCCTGTCTTTTTTTAAGTTTTAAATTTGAAATTATTGTCAAATTCATAGAAGAATCATGATAAAATCATGTAGCAGTAAATGATATCAGTGTGAAGGCGGTCTTACTCTCTTCGACTGAATGTGAATAAAGATGTGTATGACGAAAATGTTTTTGGCATGCCGTCATCTTGACAGTTTGTCAGCTTGGCGACTGTAACTTGACAAGTTGAGCTGTGATCTTGACAGCGGATGGAAGAGAGAAATGAATCATTTTTGTTCGCCTTTCGATTCTTGACAAGTTTGCTTGTGGACACTACTGTTACCCTAACATTTTTTAAATGCGCGATGCCTTGTACCAAGTGCCAAGTGTACTTGTGTAGTGGCTGTGTTTTGTTGGTTTTCCTTAGCATGCAACCATTAACTCTCCCTTTGCCGTATCTGGCAACGCTTGAAACGTTAGATTTTGATATTGCAAGAAAGATCTCACAGACACTCGCACTGTCAAAGAGATATTTTATACCAATAACCGTAACCGCAACCAAAACCCGAAACAAAATAAGGTTGATAGCCGTAATCGTTGGAGATAATGAATTAAAATTCGACTCGCGTCTGTGTAAAAAATCTTCGGCCATCCTTGGCTATGGGCTTCAAAAAGAAGCCAGAGCAGCAAACCGATCCAGAGACACAATTTCCAAACCTATCGCGAACAGGAGAAGAAACATTTTTTCAGCACGAACCTTAACCGGAGCAAACAAACAGGCATGTTCTTAACTCCACTACTTTTTGAAAAGTAAATCGAACGCAATCGTGATTGTGTTCTTAATTCCGATTGACATTGGGCTCATTCAGCAGATAATTTCGATTTGTGATTTCTGATTTCCGATTTTACCTGCTGAATACAGTGATTGCCGATTGGAATTGGAAAATTTGACAGTCATATTTGTTGAATAGAAATCGAACTAAACGTGTGATTGGTTAACGATTGCTGCCGTTGTTCAGTCATTCATATGAATTTTTCGATTTAACAAATCCATAAATATTTGAGATTGGCCGTGTTCACCAGCATAAATCGATGACGAAAAAATCGATGGATCTAGTTCAATTGTTGAGGTGAACGAATGTGAAGTACAACTATGATTGCTAATTTTTGTCATTTTGGTTAAAACCATAACGATAGCTTTCACGCATACCATTTTTACCTTAAAATTTCATCAAAGCGTTAAACAAAATCCAATTAACTTTTTTTGATGGATGATGTTTGATGGTGTACAGGGCCATTGCGTGTGAGTGTTTTCCATTAATAAAAAGATCTAAGCCCACAGAGAATATCTTAAAGTCTGCAATCAATTCCATTCAGCAGAGACCTATCAGCAATCGCAAATAGGTAATCGCTAATCGAAATTATCTGCTGAATACGCCCACTGCTCTCTTTTTGTAAAATTGATTATACAACCCCTCAAACAGGCCAAGTCAAGCTTCTCACAACCTCTGGGATTGTGTGCTTTAAATTTTTCGCACAAGAGAAAGGGACCTTCAGTTTAACGCCGAATCCGAACGGCAAAGTTTGAGAATTTGCTTTTTCATGGCTAGTTGCTTTACAGCTGGCGCCAATAGCTGGTGAAAGTGACCGGATGTGTAAAAGCTAATTTCTTAAGAAAGAAAAAAACTTTTTTAAACCTCCCGCCCAGCAGTACAGCACACTAACCGCTGGGCCACACGCGGCCTGGACCCAGCGAAAGTGGAACTAGATCAGAGTCCGGCACGTCCGTATCTTTTGTGTATTCAATACTCCTCTGCGGCAGCGGCGTTGAGACACAGACAGTGTACAAGCTTATTCTGCTCTCTTTGCAACAACAAAATAGTGCTATATGAGCGTGTCTTCACACACGCAAGTTGTTTTGTGCCGGAAACAGCACTAGTTCAACAATGGCCAGCGTGACAGAGGCCAAAAAGTGAGAGAATATTGGTGTGCAAAAACAAAGCACCGAGAATTTGCTTCGACCTAGTCGCTTCGAACTTTGGCGAGCGAGTGACGGCTTTCTGCTCTTTTGGTCTCAGCTTCGGCAAGCGTTCGGGTCGGTACGTGTGAATAGCGAAATGTTTTCGCCCTCCGGGAGGAACCAGAGGCCATTACAGCACTATATACACAAGAGCGAAACCAGAATTCCAAGCGAAACTATCGAAAATGGAACAGTCCGAAATGAAAGATGCTGACTTTTAGGTTTCACTTTTCGTTTCCGTTTGCACAACAAGCAAGACTAACAAGCATTACTTTTCAAAACTAAAATCTTTTTCGTTTTGGTGTAAATGAATTCCACTTTCGGCATGAATGTAAAAAATCAGTTCGGTTCAAAAATTGCAATTTTTTCTAAGAGGCTTACTTGACAATTGCCATCTATCAAATCTTCATCATCATCGTTTATTTACCCGTCCTCATAATAATCTAAAATCATTATAAAATGTTACAAATTGTCTGTCCGTCTGTCCACTTTATGTTTCTATGCCATCTCCTAAGTCAGTCTTAAAGCTATGCACGAAGTCTTTTGGTAGAAATAAAAAAAATAATATATAGCTGCCATAGGAACGGTCGCTCAAAAAAGTAGTTTTAGTAAAAAAAACGTTTTTTGTATTCTATGGAAACGCCTCCGAACCTCGTATTTATAAGTTTTCTATGTTTTTACATAATGCCCTCAATACATGAAAATCTGTAGTATAGCTCCCATACAAAAAATAGGTCAGAAAAAAAGTCTAGTAGGAAAAACCTTTTTGTTTTGAATGCTATCGATCCTTAATTTGTTTTCGACCAATACTATTTACTGCCACACAATTCTGCCAAGTTTAATTCAAATCGGATATAGCTAGGAACGATCGGCCAAAAAAAGACTTTTAGTGAGAAAAATTTTTTTGTTTTCAATGGTAGCGTCTTTATGCTTTCAAGTTATGAATATTATCAGATTCAACACAATTTTGTAGTTTTTATACGCGTCTTCAATCGCCATCTATCCAATCTTCGTAATTCTGAGGTAATTTAAAAATTTTGCAAATTTCGCGATTTTTTTGACCTTTTGATCTACCACATTTACACCCCGGTTTACCGTCTTTATGATAATCTAAACTCCAACGAGATTTTTAAAATTGTTTTGTTCTCTTCAATCTACAACGCTTATTTACAATATTTAAAACTTATATACTTACACTTCTAATATATGTGTCTTCAATTCATCTATCCGATATTCATAATTTTAGGTCCAGTGCAACTTTCTCCATTTTTTTTTACCATTGCACATAGGGCCAGCGAGCCGATTTTTCGACGAAAATTAAAGTTTAAAAGCTAGGTTCTTGAAATTTGGTACATATGATAGTGTCGATGCACATAAAAATATATCTAAGTTTCAGACCGATCTGACCACGCCTTCACTAGCTAGCCCATAAGAGATAGGTTTCATCTTATTGATACTTGTACGGTAATTAATAAGCTAGCACTCGTCAAATTCAACAAATGTTTTTAATTCATTTTTTTAACACTTAACCTTAATATTAACAAATATAAAATAACAATGCATTCAAAATGACTATAAGTATTTTACATTTAAAAATGTTCCTAAATTCGTCTTCTACATCAATTTCTATTGAAAACGGGTTTTTGAGATTAAGAATCTGAATCACTATCACTACTGTTAGCATCAAAAACGGGAACATTGTTATTATTGTTCATGCTACAAAAATATAGACAGTTTGGTGATTCCAAAAGTTCGATTACGTCTGCTGGTAGGGGTAGTTTATTTTGCTGACCCAATCTTTTTGTTAGATAGATGCTCGACACAAGAGGATCTGAGGAATCCATTGCTCTGTGGAAAACGTCTGCCATGTTGTTCTGCCGTGTACTCTTTCGAGCATGTAACCTCCTGTCACTCTAATAGTATTTGTTGCGAGCCTTTGAGGCGTTCCCTCCAAGAATACCTAATGGAAGGTGTTATACTTCTTTTATTTGGTAGCCGTGCATTAACACTTTATGGACTGTTGCCGACATTGGAAACCATGGATACAAGGACATATATGTTATATATTTCATCCTTTTTCTCCGTGCTTAAGTCGAATTCTTTCAGTTCATCATAAATTCAACTCGAAACGGCTGATGCGCTACTATTGTTTTGTATGTAATTATCAAGCAGTTCCTCATAGGCGAACTCAACCACAGCTACAATATTAGGGATTTATACACATCGGAGCAAAATGGAGTAAAAAAGCTTTTTAAAATTAGTTTATATACACTTTTGCACTATAATGACACATAATTACTTTTTGGCACAAAACTAGTTATAATCCACAACAGACGGGTTAGCAGGTTAGCTTTTTTCTACTTTTGGACAACACAAATAAGCGCACACTAAAAACACATTAACAAACATGAACAAAATCTTTTTTAATACAAATATTCTACATACCTTGGTCATTCTTTTCTATAATTTTAGTGAAAATTGTTTAAACCACAATCATTTTAGTCAAAGTATATACAATTCAAATTTTATTATTAAAATAGGTTTACTTTCTATAAAAAATTTGAATTTTTGTCGGAAAAATCGGCTCGCTGGCTCAATGTGCATTGGATCTAAACCTTTTATTTCTCATGTATTCTAAACATTAAGCGAATTTCGTTCGTTTTTTGACCATTGAAATAAAAGCTAAATAGCCTATGTTCAATTATCTGTTTGCCAAGTATCATCCGAATTCTGTCAGCCATTTGTACGTGGAAGCGCTTTGACCATTCAGACTTGAGATATAATTTTCCTGATCGCCATGAACATACTGTGAAAATGTCGTGCAGATTGGTTCAGCGGTTAAGACGCCTATAAGGACAAAATATACAAACGTTCAAGCATACAGGCCTGTTCCCGTTTTCAATCATGCAGAATCGGAATTGTTCAATGTTCTCACTTATAAAAACAATCCGAAAATCACAATTACCCTTATTTGATTCTCTGGATGGCAAAAAGTTTCGATTGAATTCTTTAATAGTTTCTTAGAAATTACAACTCTTACCCATTCCGATTTGGAAGCGGGAACAGGCCTGATACTTTCACTTTTATATATATGTGTATAGATGTCTCAATCCACCTACTCTTTTTTTTAGAGATAATTTAAATCTAAAAAAACTCGAAATCGATGGCCCCCTTTAAAGTTTCTTACATCGTGTGGAAGAAGAATTGTTCCTAATTTTTCTTATTCTTCTCTTACAGTTAAATCTCTGAACAAACAAATCATTGCTGTGGCACAGTTCATCTTTTCGGTAGCCGCTGGCTTCACGTTTGGTTTCTTTGGTGTCAATTTGATGTTGGGTCCTCTGCCTTTTGGTTTTCGCATACTGCTTGGTGTGATTGCAGCCTTGGTCATAGCCCTGGCCGAGATGTACTTTTTGGCCAAGAAACTGCATGAATACGACGAGGTTTTGGATGCACCCAAGCGTAAAAAGCCAGACGTACCGAAGACCAGTCGTGTGCAGACGGTTAAGCCGCATGCGGATTAAACAAAACAGTTTTCAATTATCCATACATAGATGTATTATGTTCGTAGGTTATATATATAAATAACTGTAAAAAGATTTATTTTCTTCGGGATCGGAAAGGAGGAATATTAGCGGGGGCTTTAAATATACGTATATATGTTGTTCCACACATCACTCATAGTGTTGCGGCTGAGGGTTGGGATTGTTCCACATATCGTCGACTGCATCGTTGGAGCCGCCGCGTCCCAGCCAGGTCATCAAGTAAATGAACATGATGAACGCCAAAATGCCACTAATCACCAGAAACCAGGTGCGGCGCCAGGGCGGTCGCGATGAGGGTGCATAGAAACGACGCGTCCAACGCGAGAAGAGCTCGGCGGGTGAGCGGCGCTGGTACTTATTGTCATCGCGATCCGTGCCACCGATGGGCGACTGTCGTGGCAGTAAGGGTCGTCTGCTGCTGGCTGTGAGTCGAAAAGAGATTAAAGATGAGTCAAATTGAAGTTCAGTCACTCACCATTGAAATCGCCGGAGCTGGGTGGATTAAATGCATCCATCAACAGAACGGAATGTGGACTGCTGGCATCTCCTCCACTCGGTTTTGAGCGTTCGCGTTCACCTGCGGAGTGAATGTGATGCACTTTGGTCATATTGCTGGCCACTTTTGCCTTGACGGCCGTCAGGCTATTGCTCTGATCCTCAGAGAGCTTGAAGAGAGAGTGATCAATAGGTAAGCTTTCCTTTTGAACTATTCACAAGCTTACCAAAGCCAGGCCCAGTCCGTTGCGGCCCCAATTCACTTGAGCCAAATAGTTTTTTAAAGCATCCGCCACTGGTGAAACCAGATTGGGCGTTGGAAATATCTCCACACTGCAACTGGGACACTGATGGCCGCGTGGCGCTGTGTTGGCAGGCAGGGCAGCTTGACGAGCATTCAAGCAGTCCCAATGAAACACATCTGAAGATTTCAAACGTGAAATTAGTGTAGGTGGAGCAAGTATAAGGAGATTGATATCGCTTACGGTAGCAAACCAGACGCACACAATCGCCCTGCTCCAGCGTAGTGCCGCACAGGCTGCAGTTCGAGACATAGTCGGAGTCACGCAGCCATTGCAGGTAGGATTGAACTATACACTTGGGATGACTCTGGACCATGCAGTGCTCACACACATTAACCCGGTGCTCAAAGCAAAATTGATTGGTCACCCATCTTTTCGGGCATTTGCACAGGCCCATGGTAAAGGCGGGGTGGGGGTGGAAAGCCCTTTGGAGTTTATTGTGCACGCACACTAATGTAAGATATAAATAAGCCAAATAAATAACTAATAACTAATATTTTCCATTGATTTTAGTTTGTCGGTCGTAGCCACGTATTGAGCGATATTATGTGTCGATATGTATCGATAAGTGAGACCGTACTCCAAGAACCAGTGTTGCCAGATAGATAAAATATGAAAAGCAATGGCGTCCGCAATGCTATTTAAATAGTCAACAACAAATGCGGAGGTACAATGGGTAAAACCAGGCAACAGCAACGCAATTTAAGAAAAGTCTCTACAAACTGCAGAGGATGTTCAATTGCAACAACAACTAATAACATTGCGGGGAAAGTGCAAAAGTGTGTAGTAAAAGTTAAAAGACTCAAATTGCCAACCAACGACCAAGGCAATGATTTCATCACAGCGCCACAGAGACTACGAAATGGCACAAGGTGTACTCGGCCACTGCTTGTTAAGCCAGCCAGTGAGGCCCTGGAGAACGACGTCGATGTTAGCATATTTGAGCCGGGCATAGGACGCAACTCCACCATGGTAGTCGCTTCGCGGAAACCAACTAAGAAACCACAACCATTAGGTAAGCAATCATCCTCAAAATGGCAGTACTGACTAATCATAGTTAATTTCGCAGGCATATCCCCTTGCAAAGTACGCCTCAAACGTATTGACAACACATCCCTAAAACAGAAATCTCAGCGATTTTTCCACCGTGACCAGCCACCAGTACGTTCAAGATCATCCGTCACGCGCAATGTATACGAGTTCCTATCGCTGTCACAAATCGATGACGACAAGGAGCGCGAGGATCCCGCTGGGGATATAGTAAAAAAAATGCTGAAAGAAGGACGTGCTTGCGCCATGATGCGCACCCGGACGGCAGGAAAGTTTCGCGCCAAAGCAGTAAAGAAAAAAATCAGACCGGTGGGCAAGAGAAAGCAATGCTCATTGCAAAAATTGCCTGCGGAAACGGCTGCTGTACCACAAGCCATGTCGCCCATATATGAGCCCGAAAATGATTCTAGCGGCGATGATGAGCCGCCAGGTAACTTGGAGCCCATTGAAGTACCTGTGCAAGTGCATGCGCCCTCTCCAAACAAATACAGCACCTTGGCCCGATCTGTGCTGCTAAATCAAACTAAATCGAATAATGCTCCGCCATCTGTGGAAATGCGTCGGGAATTGTTGAACATGGCTCGCAAATTTGTCAGCACACCGCTTAATCGCAAAAGTGCCACGGTTTCCAGGGCCAATGCCACGGCCATATCACCCATTCCACGACAGACGGCCGGGGCTAGTCCCAGAGCGGGCGGTTCATCACCTTGGCGTGTGCCAGACGAATCCCCACTGCCTAATACTTTTGAATTTGGTTTCAATACATCACAGTTGCCATCATACTCCAGTGATCACATACGAAAGCAGGTGTACGTGCCAGATGACAACCCAGAGCCAGTAGTCGAAGAGTCAGTGTGTCCGCCTTTGCTTGAACCGAGCTTGGAATCGTCTGTAAATGACTCAAACGGAGAAAATTTGCCACCCTTATCAATTGCTCATTCTGCTCGCTCTGTGCAGTTCAACGAGAACGTGGAGAATCTTGTGCATTTACCGAATCCTCGGCGAACTCTGCAGCATCGCACACCCCTCAAGGACATCAACATCTTGGATGTGGTCAATTTGCCTTCATGGAAGAAAAAGACAGCACCCATTAATGAATCTTCTAAAGAGTTCAGTCCCCGACACAATCGCAATCTCTTTGGCTTTGAGGAAATACTCAATGAAAATGATCCCAGCGAAACATCAAACGCTGTTCCCTTCAATCAGAATGTGACTCTGCACGAGAAATTGCAGCGGCTGAAGAGGCTGCGGCCAAACGATAAAGAGTTACCCCAAGTTTCTACCGCACCCATGCGACATGGCTACGATGACCTTGAAGCAATGCAGCCGAAACAGTGTAACATCAGAGAAATGCTATGCTCCACAATGATTGCACAGCAGCCAGCTACACTACTTGCTGCGAATGAGTCAGCTGGATTATTCACAGATGCAGAGACTGATCTGCAAACAACGTTTGACAAAACGGTAAATAGAGCTCTCAACCATTTTCAGGGTCAGCGCCCGAAAAAGCGTCGGCATGATGAAATCTTTAGTGTCGTCGCTTACTCACGCGCCAGATTAATACTAAATCGAAACACGTTAATCGTTTCTTTTGAGCCAACAGGGCCGCAAAGATCTAAGCTTATCTTTGTACGGTAGTAAGCCGCTCGCACATCAAAATCCATCGATCTCATATCGTCCAATTCTAATTTATTCTCTCTTTCGGTCTCTTAATAGAAACCCCGGCACACCTATGTAAAGGAGCAACCCAAACGCAAACGGAAACAGCGAGTGCATATATTATTCGTTGACACCGATTCGGAGAGTGAGGGTGACGAGCAGGACTCGGTGGAGAAAAGCGCCGATTCTCCAGACAAAGCACCGCCACAGAAGCGCACACGCAAAGACGCCGAGCATGAGGCCAAATTGAAGAAATATATAACCAGCTTCAATAAGGAATGCGAGGAAGTGTCCAAGTTTCCATTGATTATTGAATAGGGACACTTTTCCAGTTCATTTTGTTGTTTTCTTCATTGCTTTCCCTTGTATTATTGACCTAAAGTTAATCTTGACGTTAGAGCATAAACCGCGTATATACTTTTACTATCATGTATGTAAACTTTTACATCTAGGAATATTTATAATAAAATGTAAACCAAAAGGATACAAGTATTGATTAGGCACACTTGTCCAGTTAATTTTTTTATTTTTTTAACCATCGCTTTCTTTTCTATAATTGACATTCCTTGGAAGTTAGAGCATAAACGTCGAATATATTTTACTATCATGTATGTAAACTTTTCCCTGTAGGAATATTTTTAATCAAATGTAAACCAAATGGATCGAAGTAAAGCAGGAAACATTTTTTGGCAAAAATGTTAAATCAATTTCTTCTCTAAGTAAATCAACAATATCAAATATATTTATTAAAGCAAAAGCATATTTTCTCCATTTTTGATCAAAATTGCAATTTTCACTGCGAAATTCGATTAAAGTCAGTCTTGAAAAAAATAAAATGGATACAGAATAAGGATAATAAAGAATCAATTACTAATAGATTTAACCTCCAGACTTATTTAATCATGATTTCGAACTTGGAATTCGGTATTTTGGCCCATTCCTCAGCAATTCCTCAAGGTTGAAATGTGAGTATGAAATATATTTACAAGCCAAATTCGCAAAATATCTCGCAGTAAAAAGAGTGATGTTGCATTTGCGTAAGATGCTACAGGAAAAAACAGAACTTCAGCTACATGATGTGCGAAAGGTAATCGAGGAAGCCCTGCCCCGTGAAAGCCCCCGTGGGGGTAACGACATAGCTCCGACGACATATCTCCGCCGTTTTCCAAACGACATATCTCCGCGCGGAGATATGTCGTTTGAAACGCGATATGTCGTTTTAAACGCATACGACAATCTCCGCCGGTTCACGACAATCGCGCGGGAGGACGTTTTAAAACGTCATATCTCCGCCGCTTTATAGACGACATATCGCCGCGCGGGGCGACATAATTTATCAGCAAAAATGTTGCCAAATAAAAACTGTATAAAATATTTTAACAATCCAATACATTTTTTAACAAGTTAAGATCATATGAGCCTGAATATTGATTTTTTAAATAATTAATAATTGTTAAAAAATGTATTAGCTTGCTAAAATAGTTTTAATTTGGCAACTTTTTTGTTAATAAATTACAGAATTTTCAAAAAACCGTCCAAAAATCATTTTTTTTCTTTATTCATGGACAAGAACAAGTAAAACGAGTAATGTTTTGCTCTAAAAGCTTAAAAACATTATTTGGCAGCTATTTTGGTAAAAAAAAAAAACTTGAATACATAAAGAGGAATGACAACAAAAAAGTGATTTTTTTTTGGAAATACACACATTTGGGGCCGTTTTAAGGGATGTAGAAGTGTTCAAATTGTAAAACCTTGTTCAGAAAAGTTGTTTGGTATCTCAAAAGCTTCACTTTTGCCAAAGAAAGTATTCGAAATTTTTTTTTTTTTTTAATGTCATACTCGAAAAAGTAAAAAAAAATACGTTTTTGAAAAAAAAGTTTTTGAAGAACACGAGTTTTTTAAAAACCTTTGTAAAACAAATATATTCTGCTGACTGTCAGCTACAACTTTGCTGAAGACAATTTGCAGCTATCACCAAAACTGAATGAGCTGTTTTGGATATTCAGTTGGTTTATAAAAAGACCGCCAAGTCTAGTAAATGGACTAATGGTTTAATAGGCTTCGGAAAGAGATTAATACAGGGTGGTCCATTCAAAAATTGGAATTCAATTTTGCTATAAAAAAATCGGCTTGATATTTTTCAAAGGTTGAACATTTATTGGAAAGGTTGGTTCATATCATTTATTTACCCAGTCGGACTTTGCAGCATGTGCTTACCAAAATAAGTACATTTGGTGGCATGAAATTTCAGGAAAATAGTCACTACATAATTTTTTGGCATGAAATATGTACATTTTCCACATGAAAAACTCACACGTTCTTTTCTCAGGTATTCGTAAGGCTAAAAGTCGGCATATCGCGAAACGGTTCAGGCTCTTCGTCGTGGAGATCAAACACGAAGTAGAAAAACGAAGTCAGCCCCGAACGCTTAGTGAACGTTGACCAAACAGAGAGAAAAGCGAAAAAATTATGAAGTAGTGAGATTTCGGCTGTGGCAGAAAAAACGTTACGGAATATTTATAATATTTTTTTTTATAAATGCGCAATATATTGTTGGTGTACGTTAAATTACATCTGGGACCAATAGCACTTAAGTATTATTATTATCGTTGATTTGTCATTTTAATAAATTTTTTTAAATGAAACAGGTCCTTCTGCAAAAACTACAGAAAAACACTTAAAGGCAAATCGCTATCATCCCTAACATGAACGAAATGCATCATGGCGAACACAAAATAATAATAAAGTAAACAAAATAGTTGTTGGTTTGTATTTATTAATGTCAATAAAAATGCAAATAACAAATTTAGTTGATTATGGGGACATTTTACAAAGCAGCAAAACATTCGTAAGCTACGGCCAGGTCCCTCCCACGAATAAATCAGTCATCTGAGTACAAATCGTGACCCCCGCCCCTACGTCACCCAAACGGTTAACGGTTACACAACAACCCCTGAGTTTCCGGCGTTCTGACAAACGAACGAACCTCGATTTTCTCTGTCTACGGTCATTCCTCGGACTGTGCTTACCAAAAAGACATTTGGTGCATGATTCAGAAAATGCACACATTTTTTGGAAAATAGTACATTTTCCACAGAAACACACGTCTTTTCTCGGTATTCGTAGGCTAAAAGTCGGCATCGAAACGTTCAGCCTTCTCTACAAACACAAGTGAAAACAGTCACCCAAGCTTTAACGTTACACAAAACAAAAATAGTATAGATTTCCTGTGGCAAAAAACCTCAAATTTTATCATTTGTTTATATCTATACTCTGCAATAGCCTGTTTTATCGTTTTTTCATTTTTTTTAAAGAAACAGGTCCTCTGCAAAACTACAAAACACAAACCTCCCTCACACACCAAATAAATTTTTTTTCATAAATACTTTAAGTTTTTGTACATTTTACCAGATCTAAGCTACGCGGCTTCCTCACTACTCACTTCTCCCCTACACACTAATACAACAAAACCCTCGGCGTCTGACACACACCTTCTCTTTCTACACTCAAACATCTACACCATCCGAAAAATTTCGGTCAAATGATCACCACGGCTGACTTGGCAATGTTTTCGGTCGAACGCACCGGACGAGTACGTACACGGGTTGGTTTATCCAGCAACATTCCAGTTTCAGGAACTCGCTTCACGAATTGATCCTCAAATTGAGTTTTTTTTTGTTAAATGTTTTTTTTTTCAATTTCGCACAGTTTTTAATATATCTCAACTTTCTTCAAGCGACTTGCGACCTATTTCATACATGTCAAAGTTTTTACTAAATATTAATCGCTTTCCGAATGACATTTGACGTATGAATAGTTCCATTATAAGCTTGAAGATCGTCAAGAAAGGACTTCAATTCTCAGTGTTGGTTTAATGGAGAGAAATATTAAAAAAGGAAAACACTTTCTTTTTTTCTTTTACAGAATTACATAAATTATTTATTTTAAAATTTGTTGCTAACTTAAGATTTAAACTTAAACAATTTGTCCTACAAACTAAAGCGTCTACCAAAAATCTTCATCAGTCTCAAAAACATAAACAAAATTAGGAATTTTAAAGTCTTTGTACAATGCTAATTTCTGCAATTAGTCGACCTCCTCCACAGTGGGTCCAGAGTAGCCACCAAAGCCACCGGCCTGCTGGCCACAGTTGGCTCCAGTTCCGGCACCTTGGCCCTGTCCCTGCTGATGCATCTTTGTCATTATCGGCGAGCAGTGTTTGGTGAGCTCGTCCAGTTTGTGATCAAACTCCTCCTTGTCGGCGGTGGTGTTTGTGTCCAACCACTTGATGGTCTCGTTGCACTTCTCCAGCACTGAGGACTTATCAGATTCGCTGAGATTATTGGAGCTGGCTTGCTCCACAGCCTGCTTCACATTGAAGACGTAGCTCTCCAAGCTGTTGCGGGACGAGATGCGTTGGCGCTGCTTCTCATCCTCGTCGGCATAGCGCTCGGCCTCGTTAACCATTCGGTCGATCTCAGCTTGAGAAAGGCGGCCCTTATCGTTCTTGATGGTTATATTTTTGGCCTTGCCGGTGCTCATCTCCTTGGCGGTGACGTTGAGGATGCCGTTGGCGTCCATATCAAAAGTGACCTCGATCTGGGGAACGCCTCGTGGTGCTGGCGGAATGCCCGACAAATCGAAGGTGCCCAGTGCGTTGTTGTCCTTGGTCATCACTCTTTCGCCCTCGTATACCTGTATGGACACGCCGGGCTGGTTGTCTGAGTACGTGGAGAAGGTCTTGGTCTGCTTGCAAGGAATGCGGCAGTTGCGTTCAATCAGCTTGGTCATGACTCCGCCAGCAGTCTCAATGCCGAGAGAGAGCGGTGCCACGTCCACCAGTAACACGTCCTGAATCTTACCGCTCTGGTCGCCACTGAGGATGGCGGCCTGGACAGCAGCTCCGTAGGCCACCGCTTCGTCAGGATTGATGGAGAGATTGAGGCTCTTGCCGTTGAAGAACTGCTGAAGGAGACTCTGCACCTTGGGAATGCGAGTGGAGCCGCCAACGAGGACAATGTCGTGAATCTGGCCTTTGTCCATCTTAGCATCATTGAGTGCCTTCTCCACCGGCTGCAAGGTGTTCCGGAAGAGGTCGGCGCACAGCTCCTCGAATCGGGCACGACTCACCTTGGTATAGAAGTCGTGTCCCTCGAACAGGGCATCTATCTCGATGGTGGCCTCTGTGCTGGAGGAGAGTGTTCGCTTGGCCCGCTCAGCTGCTGTTCGGAGGCGTCGCAGAGCACGTGGATTGGAGCGCAGGTCCTTCTTGAATTTGCGCTTGAACTCCTCCGCCAGATGGGTCACCAGGCGGTTGTCAAAGTCCTCGCCGCCCAGGTGTGTGTCTCCAGCCGTGGCTCGTACCTCGAACAGGGATCCCTCGTCGATGGTGAGAATTGATACGTCGAAGGTGCCGCCTCCCAGATCGAAGATGAGCACATTGCGCTCACCCTTGAGATCCTTGTCCAGGCCATAGGCGAGTGCTGCTGCAGTCGGTTCGTTGATGATCCGCAGCACATTAAGTCCAGCAATGTGACCGGCATCCTTGGTAGCCTGACGTTGCGAGTCATTGAAGTAGGCCGGTACTGTGATTACTGCGTCCGTGATACTCTGGCCCAGATACGCCTCGGCCGTCTCCTTCATCTTGACCAGCACCATCGAGCTGATCTCCTCCGGGGCGAAGCGCTTTGACTCGCCCTTGAACTCAACGCCAATCTTGGGTTTGCCACCGTCACTCACCACCTTAAATGGCCAGTGCTTCATGTCCTCGGCTATCTTGGGGTCATCGTACTTGCGACCAATCAGGCGCTTGGCGTCGAAAACTGTGTTTTTGGGGTTCATGGCGACTTGGTTCTTGGCAGCGTCGCCAATCAAACGCTCCGACTCTGTGAAAGCCACATAACTGGGAGTCGTCCGGTTGCCCTGGTCGTTGGCGATGATCTCCACTTTGCCATGTTGGTAGACACCCACGCAGGAGTAGGTGGTGCCCAAGTCGATTCCAATGGCAGGCATTCTGTTTGTTGTTATTGTTGAACTTGGTGTAACAATACTGAAATGTTTGTTATGTTCCACTAGTTTTGTTCTCACTTCGTTTGCTTTTGTTTACTCTTTTTGCTTTGTTTAAAAATAGTTAACGTTTTTGCAAAATTATTTTGGCTTGTTCAGCTGTTTGTTTTGCTTTTGCTTTTGGTTTGCTTGCGCTTGTGATGTTTTCACTTTGCTTCTTTGAATTGAATTGCGGCGAAGAGAAACCGACGGCCGTATTTATACCCAGCCGCTCTGTTTACGAAATTTCGAGAACCGCTCTTCTCGAAGCATTCCAAACGTTGGGTAGTTTTCAATGCGTGCGAGTGAGATGGCAATGGCACTCACAGAGACCAATTGCCCAGAGAGAGGGTGTGTGGAATTTTCTCGAGATTTCTTTGCGACGAAGGGGAAACATAACATCTGCTGACCTACCGCAACAGCTTGCGAGTCTAGAAAACTCGATTCGGTTAGTTAGTCGTTGTCGTTTGTTAATGTTTATGTTAAAGTGCACAAATAATTTATTTTGCCTAGGTTCTTTGACCGATTGATTTTGAAGTGGGCAACTATTTTTTTCGTGGTCTCCAAATTTGTAATTTTTTTTAACTTATTTTCAGAATCTTACCTTTATCGGATGCAAAAATATAACGATTTATTAAAGTTTCTTAAAGCAAAATAGTTCATGGGACAAAAATGTTGTATTTTTCTTTGCTCTATGATCACAATATTGGAGGTGGTTGAACTGGTTGAACTTCAGGAAGAAATCGCAGAAACTTAAGAAAAACGAGAAAACAAAGATAACTTTGCCTGGGCCGAAGTTTTAATACACTTGAAAAAGCTCGCTCCAACGGTTAGCGATTTCGACCAAATTTTGCAGATCAGTTTGAAAACATATAACATTGACTGACAATGGCCTAGTTAATGTAAGCATTCATTGGGCGTATTCAGCAGATAATTCCGACAGCAATCGCACGATTTAAAAAAAAACGAGAAAGGCAACGCTAACTTCGTCTGTACCGAAGTTTTCATACACTTGAAATAGCTTGTCTCAACGGTTAGCGACTTCGACCAAACTTAGCAGATCAGCTTAAAAACATTACATAGTACCCATGACCGTGTTTGAGAGCAGTAATATTGAGAACAAAACAGTTTTTCTTACTAAAACCCATTTTCCGAACGAACATTTGTATGGCAGCTACAAGAAGTAGTCATCCGATCCGGTCGGTTCCGACATATTAGCAGCGTGCAGTAAAAAGAAGACTCTGTGCAAAGTTTCAGCTCGATAGCTCCAAAACTGAGGGACTAGTTCGCGTAGAAACAGACAGACGGACAGACGGACGGATGGACGGACAGACGGACGGACAAAGCTTAATCGACTCAGCTCGTCATGCTGATCAAGAATATATATACTTTATGTGGTCGGAGATGATTCCTTCTATGCGTTGCAAACTTCTGGGCAAAATTATAATACACTTTTCAAGTGTATAAAAAAAAATTTGAAAGCGTCGCTCTTTTTTTGTTTTTCATCTTCCACAATCAAACAAACCTTTAACAAAGTCCTTTAAAATAGAGCTATAACAACTTTCGTCTTCTTAACTATTGGTATAGTAATACCATAAAAATGTTGAAACATATAGCATTTGGAATGCTATCTGAAATTAAACCCTACATTCTATACCCGCTGTCGCCCACGGTCGTTGTTTCACCTTTTACTTTCCACATTCTACTTCAATTTTAAAGCAATATATTCGTTTTATCACTTCTATTGCAAAATAATATTGATTTCAACAAGCTCTTTTATCACTTTTTAGAGTGAAATAGGGCCCACGAGCGTTATTTCACTGGGCGTTATTTGACCAACCACTCGATTTCTATTCAGCATCTATGATTGTCAAATTTTCCAATCCTAATCGGCAATATGATTTAGTTTTAACCATGCCAATTTACCCTGAGTGTACGCTGCAAAGGGTTTCATTATGGGACGGCCATAACTGTCCCAGAAATTAACCTGCAAAGAATCAAATTAAAATGCTTTGCTTACAAAGCTTTGACGCTGAGCAACTAAAACAATGATTAGACGGAAATTGACCGTTTTATTACCTTTGCAAAATTCATTTTCGACTCCAAAAACTATATAAATTCTTGGTCAGAGTGACGAGCTGAGTCGATTGGGCTGCTTCTTGTATCTGCCATAAGAATGATCGGTCGGTTTTAGTGAGAAAATTTGATTTGTTTTCAATGTAAGCATTCTTAAACTAGGCCATTATCAATGTTATATGTTTTCAAACTGATCTGCACTGACTGATCGAAATCGCTAACCGTTTTAGCGAGCTTTTACAAGTGTATTAAAACTTCGGCCCAGGCAAAGTTATCTTTGTTTTCTCGTTTTCCTTAAGTTTCTGCGGTTTCTTCCTAAAGTTCAACCAGTTCAAAAATACAACATTTTTGTACCATGAACTATTTTGCTTTAAGAAACTTTAATAAATCGTCATATTTTTGCATCCGATAAAGGTAAGATTCTGAAAATAAGTTTAAAAATATTTGAAAAAAAAAATTACAAATTTGGAGACCACGAAAAAAATAGTTGCCCACTTCAAAATCAATCGGTCAAAGAACCTATTTTTATTAATTTATTAAACCTGGCAAAATAAATTATTTGTGCACTTTTACATAAACATTAACAAACGACAACGACTAACTAACCGAATCGAGTTTTCTAGACTCGCAAGCTGTTGCGGTAGGTCAGCAGATGTTATGTTTCCCCTTCGTCGCAAAGAAATCTCGAGAAAATTCCACACTCCCTCTCTCTGGGCAATTGGTCTCTGTGAGTGCCATTGCCATCTCACTCGCACGCATTGAAAACTACCCAACGTTTGGAATGCTTCGAGAAGAGCGGTTCTCGAAATTTCGTAAACAGAGCGGCTGGGTATAAATACGGCCGTCGGTTTCTCTTCGCCGCAATTCAATTCAAAGAAGCAAAGTGAAAACATCACAAGCGCAAGCAAACCAAAAGCAAAAGCAAAACAAACAGCTGAACAAGCCAAAATAATTTTGCAAAAACGTTAACTATTTTTAAACAAAGCAAAAAGAGTAAACAAAAGCAAACGAAGTGAGAACAAAACTAGTGGAACATAACAAACATTTCAGTATTGTTACACCAAGTTCAACAACAACAACAAACAGAATGCCTGCCATTGGAATCGACTTGGGCACCACCTACTCCTGCGTGGGTGTCTACCAACATGGCAAAGTGGAGATCATCGCCAACGACCAGGGCAACCGGACGACTCCCAGTTATGTGGCTTTCACAGAGTCGGAGCGTTTGATTGGCGACGCTGCCAAGAACCAAGTCGCCATGAACCCCAAAAACACAGTTTTCGACGCCAAGCGCCTGATTGGTCGCAAGTACGATGACCCCAAGATAGCCGAGGACATGAAGCACTGGCCATTTAAGGTGGTGAGTGACGGTGGCAAACCCAAGATTGGCGTTGAGTTCAAGGGCGAGTCAAAGCGCTTCGCCCCGGAGGAGATCAGCTCGATGGTGCTGGTCAAGATGAAGGAGACGGCCGAGGCGTATCTGGGCCAGAGTATCACGGACGCAGTAATCACAGTACCGGCCTACTTCAATGACTCGCAACGTCAGGCTACCAAGGATGCCGGTCACATTGCTGGACTTAATGTTCTGCGGATCATCAACGAACCGACTGCAGCAGCACTCGCCTATGGCCTGGACAAGGATCTCAAGGGTGAGCGCAATGTGCTCATCTTCGATCTGGGAGGCGGCACCTTCGACGTATCAATTCTCACCATCGACGAGGGATCCCTGTTCGAGGTACGAGCCACGGCTGGAGACACACACCTGGGCGGCGAGGACTTTGACAACCGCCTGGTGACCCATCTGGCGGAGGAGTTCAAGCGCAAATTCAAGAAGGACCTGCGCTCCAATCCACGTGCTCTGCGACGCCTCCGAACAGCAGCTGAGCGGGCCAAGCGAACACTCTCCTCCAGCACGGAGGCCACCATCGAGATAGATGCCCTGTTCGAGGGACACGACTTCTATACCAAGGTGAGTCGTGCCCGATTCGAGGAGCTGTGCGCCGACCTCTTCCGGAACACCTTGCAGCCGGTGGAGAAGGCACTCAATGATGCTAAGATGGACAAAGGCCAGATTCACGACATTGTCCTCGTTGGCGGCTCCACTCGCATTCCCAAGGTGCAGAGTCTCCTTCAGCAGTTCTTCAACGGCAAGAGCCTCAATCTCTCCATCAATCCTGACGAAGCGGTGGCCTACGGAGCTGCTGTCCAGGCCGCCATCCTCAGTGGCGACCAGAGCGGTAAGATTCAGGACGTGTTACTGGTGGACGTGGCACCGCTCTCTCTCGGCATTGAGACTGCTGGCGGAGTCATGACCAAGCTGATTGAACGCAACTGCCGCATTCCTTGCAAGCAGACCAAGACCTTCTCCACGTACTCAGACAACCAGCCCGGCGTGTCCATACAGGTATACGAGGGCGAAAGAGTGATGACCAAGGACAACAACGCACTGGGCACCTTCGATTTGTCGGGCATTCCGCCAGCACCACGAGGCGTTCCCCAGATCGAGGTCACTTTTGATATGGACGCCAACGGCATCCTCAACGTCACCGCCAAGGAGATGAGCACCGGCAAGGCCAAAAATATAACCATCAAGAACGATAAGGGCCGCCTTTCTCAAGCTGAGATCGACCGAATGGTTAACGAGGCCGAGCGCTATGCCGACGAGGATGAGAAG
This sequence comes from Lordiphosa stackelbergi, assembly GCA_018904235.1. NCBI lineage: Eukaryota > Metazoa > Arthropoda > Insecta > Diptera > Drosophilidae > Lordiphosa > Lordiphosa stackelbergi. The sequence goes on from JAEIFU010002283.1 coordinate 35,144, forward strand.
CAGCGCCAACGCATCTCGTCCCGCAACAGCTTGGAGAGCTACGTCTTCAATGTGAAGCAGGCTGTGGAGCAAGCCAGCTCCAATAATCTCAGCGAATCTGATAAGTCCTCAGTGCTGGAGAAGTGCAACGAGACCATCAAGTGGTTGGACACAAACACCACCGCCGACAAGGAGGAGTTTGATCACAAACTGGACGAGCTCACCAAACACTGCTCGCCGATAATGACAAAGATGCATCAGCAGGGACAGGGCCAAGGTGCCGGAACTGGAGCCAACTGTGGCCAGCAGGCCGGTGGCTTTGGTGGCTACTCTGGACCCACTGTGGAGGAGGTCGACTAATTGCAGAAATTAGCATTGTACAAAGACTTTAAAATTCCTAATTTTGTTTATGTTTTTGAGACTGATGAAGATTTTTGGTAGACGCTTTAGTTTGTAGGACATATTGTTTAAGTTTAAATGTTAAGTTAGCAACAAATTTTAAAATAAATAATTTATTTAATTCTGTAAAAGAAAAAAAGACAGTGTTTTCATTTTGCAATATTTCTCTTCATTAAACTAACCAAGAAGCATACCGCTGAAGATTGAATTGGTATTCATGAAATAGCTATACAGTCAACCAGCCTCCCTTGTGATGTTGTGCGTGTCTTGTTTTAGAAAAGTTGTGGACCAAAAAGTAGCTTAATGACCAAGAGCCTGCCAAAAAGTTCTAATTTTGAAGAAAATTTGGACTTTGATTTCGAAATATATGAAATATATTTTTTACTGTTTAAATTAAATATTTATAAATTATTAGATATACAGATACATATTTTTTTATAACCTGGAAAGGATTGTGGTTCATTGTAGTAGTAGTAGTAGGGCGATTTTATTCAATAAATTAACATAAATAGGTTTAAATATATCGTGAAAAAATTATACAAATATGGGAATAAAATCGAGGAAAATAACTAGCTTTGGCAGTGTGCCGTCAGCTTTTGTATATAGAACATTTAATAATACGAAAAATTGCCTCTTTTTTTTTAAACATTATCTTAACTAAAAATCTTCCGTGTGTATTCGCCGTCTGTATGTTGACGCATCTTTAATATAATGGTGTAGGCTGTTCCAGTTTTCACCATTCAGAATGATGACAACCTGTTGCGTTGAGAGCTGTGCCTTTTGCCAGTATAGTTTTCTTATTTCGCTTAGAATCGGGCATACTCCTATGAAATGGCAAGTGTCCTCCTTCACATTAAGGTTGCACAATGTGCAATTGGCTTCCGTGTCCCTGGAGTAACGTCTGTTATTCAGATCTAGCATTTCGCATCTTGCTCTGAATATTGCGGAAATTTGGTTTTGGCTGTGCTTGTTGTTAAAATAGTTTCTTTCTCCCAAGGAATAGTTAAGTTGCCTGTAGATTATTCTGTGTTCGCTCGCTCTTGCCTGTCGAATATGTTTTACCATAAAGCTGTTGCTGACTTTCTCCACAATTTGTGAGTGTGCCTCTTCCCACGAATCAGAGTTGCTGATGCAGATTCCAACACCGTGTTCCTCTGCAAGCCTGATCCAGGCTTCAAAACACTGGGCTCTTTTTGACTGTAAGTCCTTGGCAATGGTTTTTACCAAACGGGTATCTGGCAAAGAAATTATCTTCCTCATATATGCAAAGTGTGCGTTTAATGTTTGGCAGTAGAGAGGAGAGAGGCCAGTTTCGACAAATAAGGCGTAATTTGGCGTATTTCGGGGCAACCTGTACATCTTTTTTAAATAAAAACGTAGTAGCTTCTCCACATCATCATATTCCTTGAACCCCCACACCTGGGATGCGTACATTAGGATTGAACTGGAGGTAGCCTGGAACATCCTGTATTTAATGCTATGCAGCACATTTGCGTTGCTAAGTAAGGTTTTCCAGGTGCTGTTGAGGGCTCTGATGGCATCGCGATACTTCTGTTGCAAATGGTTGCTGATATTTTGAAGACATCGTTACCCCAGGTACTTAAAGAATTTTACTCTCTCGATTTCCGATCCGTTAATGTGCCACTTTTCATTGCTCCTGATCCATCCTCTGTTGTTCCGTATGGGTAGAACTTTGGTTTTTCACATTGGGACCCCTCACGTCATCCAGAGCAACCTGGTTCATTGTATCGTTTAAAGAGCGGACTTGTAATAAAGTTCGGTAGGTTGACTTTAACAACTATGGGAATGAAACCCCTGATTTGCTTCTTTATACCCTGTTTGAGGACGCGAGCAAATACAAAACTTGACCTAATGGCAGCCACTCCTCAATTTATATTCAATTCAAATTTGCTTTCCCTATTTTCTAATTATCCAGACCTTTTCACAGCCTTTTCACCCCTCTTCCTCTCTCATCCGACCCTCTTCCACCACTCTTCCTTTCTGATTTGTTACATATGTACAGACAGAATGCCTGGATACACACACGATAAACGTTACAGTGTTGATTAATGATACAACTAAAAGTGTTGCCGAACCTCGATCACATACCGCCGATACATAGTACAGTAGAGCTATAGCTCTCGATCTCGATAATTAGCACCATTGTAATATTCCCTAGTATCAAATCGGCCTTCATCCGAAAAATACAAAGATGATGTGTTCGAATAAATCACTTTAACATTTCAAACATATTAAAGTAATATTTTTTAGATCAACAATTTGATATTTGCTAATATCAAAGATATATTTTTTAAGTATCATAGCAATATTTTCAAAATACCTGTAGGACATGATATTAGTATCAAAGATGTATTTCTAAAATATCAAAAGGGTATTATTAGTTGTATTACCAATTTTTTAATATATTTTTATAAAATCAAAACTATATTTGTATAACACATATAACAATTCTGTATCCGGAAAAATCTGCTCTTTGTCGCTGGAAGAAATGTAATGAGGGCGGTCCAAATCAAGTTCACACTCTAGAAAAACGCAAATAGTATTATAGTATAAAGAATAGTTATTTAAAAAAAAAAAAACTTACCCATTAACTTTTCGTACACTAAATTATCGAGCTCAAGTTTTTGTGATAGTTTCAAAGTTTTATATCATCCAATTTAAACTGTAAAGGTATTAAAAATGAAATAAAAAATTAACAAAGATAAATTTAAATACTCCACCCACCTTCCCCGTTCGTCACGAGATAGTGGATCTTATGTCTATGAGGACGGCTCTACAGACTATTTTAGAAAAATAAAAATAAAATTAAAACTTAAAAATCTTCGATTACAATTTGACTCCGATATTTTGTGGCTTCTGCTAAAAAGGATGCTGGGCTGCACCAATTTTCTCCATTTAAAATGCTTTGTAGTTCAAACTCGGTTAAAGTGATGCGATGGAAGTGCAGATATCGCACCTATTTAAGAATAGGACAAGTACCGATAAAATGTTCCACATTTTCCTTCTCGCGCATATTACACAGGCTGCAGGTTTCATCCAAGTCCCTTCTGTGTGGCCTAAAGTTTAATGCAATCATTTCGCATCTCGCTTTAAAAATATTGCTAATGGAGTTTGTTCCTAGGCTATCTTGAAAATAGTTTGATTGACCGAGGTTGTGAGTCAGCTTTTTATATGAGGACCTTTGAGTGCTCTGTCTAGCTCGGCTAATAAAGTGTTCACTCTCATATTCACAAAGCCTTTTTATGATATTTTGTCCCAGTCAAAGTTAAGCCCGCAGTTGTTTGAGATGATGGTCCAGTCATCAAAATACTGACATTTCTCAAGAAGCAGTCGACTCATTATTTGCTTAGGCATTCTTTTCTCCGGCATGTTCATGACCTTGGTAACATAGTTGAAATGCAGTTGCAGTGTATACGTATACAGAGTTGGAAGGCCAGTATCAATATAAATCGCGTAATCTGGCGTATTCTGCGGTAGTCTCAAAACTTTTTTGATGATAAAAGTCAACAACCGTTCTACATCGTCGAATCTGAGAAATCCACAAATTTCAGCAGCATAACACATGATGCTTCTTACAGTTGCCTGGAACATCTTATATTTGCAACTTGGCTTCACGTTGTTTTTAGTCAGCAATGTCCTCCATGTGGTGTTTATTGCAATTTTGCTTCTTCAAGCTTCCCCTTTATGTGATCCGAGAAATTCATATTATCGGATATTTTGACGCCCAAATATTTCTTCCATTTATGTGCAGACACTCCCCATTTCTTAGCCTGCGTCTCCGTGGTTCTATAGACATAACCTTAAATTTGTCAGTATTTATTTGCAAACCCCATAGCTCACAATAGCTTCCAAGAGCATTTAGCATATTTTGTAGCATTTGTGAACTTTCCGCTAGGATGCACATATCCAGTAGCGGATCCAGAGGGGGGCTATAGGGGCTGATTATTTTTGATTACTCGCTATTCTATACGTGGCAACAGTTTCGGCGAAGATTCATTCTAATCGATTCCTATCTTCTCTTCACCTTGCGTCACTAAGCGTACAGTTGTCGACTGATGAGATCGATTCTATGCACGAAAAACATGAATGAGTGTATACACATGTTTTTACTGCCATGCTGCAAGGACTCAGTAGAACTCTTCAGGCTCCAGACCTTCAGATTTTATCCGCCTGTGCTCACGTAGCCAATGTGATTGAATAGTTACTTGAAACAAAAAAAAAATGAATCATCTTTCGATGTATTTTTTGAAAAAAATCAAGAAAGTTGCTCCCGAAATGTCACTTGAGTTGAAAATTCCTCATTTATATGGTCGTCAAAAACGCAACAGTTTACGCACTGAGTATATGACGCTTTGTAACCCCCCATTTTTAATATATATATGCAAAATACTATACTAATTTTAAGTATACAACAATTTTGGAAAAAATGTCATCGATGGGCCTCGAATTATAAAGAATTATTATACAACAGTGGAAAAAATTACAACTTATACACAAAGCTTAAATGCAATAGCATTTCCAAATTCATAAAGCTAACCAAATTAATGTACAAATATGGTCTAATTGACATGTACGACTTTTATGATATGAAATTATGTTATACTTGAAAGTAAAATATGTACGACTTTTTCCTATTTGAAATTATTGTTATACTTAAAGGTAAAATTTTAAAATACACACATCCTGCAAAGTTTTTCAATGTTTATTGTTTGAGCAGTTTGTGGATACTCACTTATAAATTCTTTTTCACGCGCGATTAAAAAAAAAATTCCTGCGGCGCTTTTTTCTTTTTCTAACTCTTTCCTTCAAACTAGGGAATAAAACCGAAACGAATCTCGGTTTCGCTCAATGCATTTTAATTGGCCGAATTCTTTATATACTCTGTGCCAAAGGTACACAGAGTATATTAAGTTTGTATGTAACAGGGAGAACGAATCATTTCCACCCCTATAAACTATATATTTTTTATCAACATCAACAGCCGAATCGATTAAAATACAAACTAATTACGAATACAATACAACTTAACATTAACATTAACATGTATCGATTTGGAGGATAGACCTAGGTTGCTCAGTTTGTAGAAGAGGCTTCGTCTATTGATCGTATAAAAGGCAGCCTTAAAGTCTATAAACCAATGAACATTTTTCTTTTATTTTGCATGTATAAAGTATATATATTCTTGATCAGCATCAACAGCTGATATAGCCATGTCCGTCTGTCCATATAACTTCATTAGGCAGTAAAAATGGTTTTTAGATTTTTGTCTATAGCTCAATATTTTTGTAATTATTTTAATACCAAGTTCCAAAGCGAGTACTTCTTAAAATTAAAAGTTGTTTGGACACTTTTTGGTACACGCTTATTTTATGTGAAGCCTAACGTTTTGGCCGAGTTTCGTTAAGATCGGTCAATTTTTAGATGTAGCTCCCAAAAAATAAATAACCAAAACTATATGGGCACATTAAAAAAAAAGTTTGTTCCACATGTGGCAGCATCTGGCAACCAAATAAAATTAGTGACTTCCGTGAAAATCCAAAGTTTAGTAAATATCGATTATATGACGAACCGCTTGAATGCAAATACCGGTTATTTGCAAAAACTTAACGTTTTTACTCGGGGGTGCCACAGAAACCTCGTCCAACCAACTTCCAACCGAATTCCAATTCTTAGGTGCCACAGCAATTTCTTTTGTTTGGTTTCAAAGCTCTAATGTTTTGTTAGGAGATTTTGCAAAGCTCTTTTCTCACTAGCGCCTTTTGCCGAAGTGGCGCGTGCCCTCTACACCACAGCTAGCGGATTAAGGGATGGAAACTAATAATTCATGTTTGGCGCCAACAAATTTTTTTGGGGGGAGACTTAAAATTTAATTATTATTTAAGAATGCATCATAAAACATATAACACAATCAAATAAATTTCAGTTAATCATTAAATTAGACCACATCTAAAATTAGGGAAATTTTTGGGCAAGAGATTCAGCCCTGTTTTTAGAGATGGAACATCAATTGGAACATCTGGTGTTCCAACTAGATTTTCTAATTAGAAAATGTAATCTCTAGAAATTCTGTGGCACCAACGATATTTTCGAGAGATTTACAAACCAACCGTCGGCAAAATCTCTAGAGATTTCTGTGGCACCCCCGACTATGCGCAATTTTTATATAAGAATTTAATTGTTTGTATGCAAATCGCTTATAAGCAAATATCGTTTGTATGCTAACATTATTCACCAAAATTGAAATTTTTGCACAGTATTTAAGCATAAAATTTCTCAAGACTTAAGGGGGTATTCTTCATATCGATGTTTGGACCATTTAAAAAAAAATCGTATTTGAAAACGCAAAGAGTTTTTCTAATTCTGTGTTTTATATTATGTTACAAACAAATTAAAATAAACAAAAAAAATTGTACTGTTTCGATAAGAGGGCTGTTCAAAAAGTTCTCGGTCTTCATAGTGTGGGATCCAAAAAAAAGGTAAAGTTCTGGCGGCAGCGATTTCTCCTCTCCAGGTTGTGTGAAATGAAAAGGAAAAACGGAGTTATACTCAATATAGATGTCATTCTGTTCCGACCCTCGAAAAATATTTTGTGATATTTATGACGGAATGGCGGCCATTGAAAAATAAGAATTCGATTTTGGGCCCTTTTTTGTAGTTTAGTGTAACAGAAACGAGAAACGAGGCAAAGCTAACTTCGTCTGTGCCGAAGTTCTGATAAACTTGAAAAAGCTAGTATCAACGGTTAGCGACTTCGACCAAACTTCGCAGATCAGCTTAAAATCATTCAATATTACCCATGACCGTGTTTGAGAGCGGTAATATTGAGAACAAAACCCATTTTCCGACCAAACATTTGTATGGCAGCTACAAGAAGTAGTCATCCGATCCGGTCGGTTTCCGACATATTAACAGCGTGCAGCCAAAAGAAGACTCTGTGCAAAGTTTCAACTCGATAGCTTTAAAACTGAGAGACTAGTTCGTGTAGAAACAGACAGACGGACAGACGGACGGACGGACAGACGGACGGACAAAGCTTAATCGACTCAGCTCGTCATATATTCTTGATATATATACTTTATGTGGTCGGAGATGATTCCTTTTATGCGTTGCAAACTTCTGGGCAAAATTATAATTCACTTTTCAAGTGTATAAAAATAGTACAAAGTTTAAAATTATGATTGAGGGTCAGACAAGATTGGTGATAATTTAGCTTCGATTTCACTGTGAATCATCAAAATCGGTCCAGTGTAACCAGAGATTTTATGGCCGCCAGTTCGAAAAACGTTGTTTCGAGATAAATGTGTTTAAAGTTTGAAGAAATTTTAAAATGACTTGTTTAAGCGAAGACATTGATCGACAAAAAAGACTATCAGGCATGTTCTCAATTCCACTACTTTTTGAAAAGTAAATCGAACGCAATTCCGCTTCGGTTTTGTTTTTGTGTTCTCAATTTCGAACGAAATTGCTCTCTTTTTACTTTTCGCAATCCACTGGACCAAGCGAGAATGGCACTAGATTCGCAAAAGAGAAACCAGAATTCCAAGCAAAACGATCGAAAATGGAACTGTCAGAAATGAGAGAGGCTGACTTTGAGGTTTCACTTTTCGGTTTGGCTGGGCAATGCCAAATTCTGGACATATTAAAAATCTTTATAAATCAATTAAAGACTAAAATACCAATTAAATTTAACAAGCAATTTTTAAATTGATCACAGAATTATGAAAAATTTACTTTCAGGCCTGTTCCCGTTTTCGATTTCGATCAAATCATGCGGAATCGGAATTGCTTAATGTTCTCGTTTTTAAAAACCGACTGTGTTATTCGGCTCTAAACTTCAAAGTCCCATTTTCCTTCATTCCATCCTCTTGATGGCAAAAAGATTCGAGTGAATTCTTTAATCGTTTCTTCGAAATCACAACTCTCACTAATTCCGATCAATCGGATTCGGAAACGGGAACAGGCCTGATAATGTACATTTAGCAACTGCAAGAGTGCGTAATTGGGCCATTACTTTTCATTCCACCGACTAACAAGCATTACTTTTCAAAACGAAAAACAATTTTCGTTTTTGTGTTGCGAGAACATGAATAAATTCCACTTTCGAAAGGTTGCCGTGGAAGTAGAATTGAGAACATGCCTGTATATCTTCACTAAGACTTTTTTTAGACCTATCTTTTGTATGGCAGCTATACTATATAGTTGTCGGATTTCGACAAATCTTGGTGAAATCATTGAAAACTTATAAATACGAGGGTTGGGAGCGATAGCATTGAAAACAAAAAAGATTTTTTCACTAAAACTACTATTTTAACCGATCGTTCTTATGGCAGCTATATGCTATAGTCATCCGATACGACCGGTTCCGACAAATGTACAGCGTATTTGTACCAAAAGACTTCGTGCAAAGTTTGGATAAGATAGCTTTTAAACTGACGGAGGAGATAGCAATCGGCAAACTGCAATCGACAAACAATCACTGAAAAACAGGCCAGAAACACCGACCGACCGCACCCGCCACTCGAATATAAACTATAGTTAACTTTTTCAAGATATGTACCACCACCACTAAAAAATTTATTTCTTTACTTACCCTACTGAGATTTGAACCTTGGACCTCCGAAGACTGAACAACACACGGATGACGACACGTTAGACAACTTGACTAATATCTCTAAGCAAGAAGTGGTATCGAAAACTGATTTTAGAATGTATGCATGGAATTCTGTTGACATTTTGGCGCTCTGAGAGTAACAAGAGTAAAAGAGTGGTAGAGTGAACTACACATTCGCTTACAAAAGGCCGTGGATCAAGTCCCCGTAGGAGCGTAATGTTATATATTTTACTTGCAAAAAGCCCGTCGCGCTTCGCTGCGCCTTTAACGGTATAGAATCAATATTCGAATCATTTTGAAGTCAATCGTGAGAGTCAAGTATTTACCACATTTTAAAATATTCTTTAAATTTGTTTCCTCTGTAGAGCCCAGAAATCAAATCATACATACATAGGCTTGAAATCAACGTTTTACTACTTGCTTTTTCACCGTTACGACATTGCTGCTGCGTTCTCCACTCCCCATCCACTTCTTACACAACTTCCACCCGTTTCGCACCCACATCCCTCCCACTTCCCGCCCACATCCCATCCACTACCCACTCACTTCCCACCCACCTCCCGCCCACATCCCTTCCACATCCCTTCCATATCCCACCCACATCCCACCCCCACATCCCTCATCCCTCACCCTACCACCCACCCACTCCCGCCCACATTCCTCCCCCCACTACCCACCCACATCCCACCCACATCTCTCCCACTTCGCGCTCTCTTCCCACCCACCTCCCGCCCACTTTCAACCCACCCACCTATTTTCCCAGTGGGCATCCCGCCTGTATTTCCAACATCGGAAAATGCAGCCACTAATTATTTAGTATTCCATCCCTACAAAGAGAGTTTCGAATCAATCGGGTGAAAAATAGTTTTTTTCATGCAAAGTTTTCCGGGAATTTTTTGGCCGTTGGTTCAAATTTTCCAACATCGGAAAATCACATCTCAATTTATTTCATTTACCCTTCTTACAAACCGAGAATCAAGACAAACCAGGGGAAAAATAGTTTTTTGCATGCAGAGTTTTCCGGCCATTTTCCTCGTAGGGGGTTTTCCAAAATTGGGAAAACACGTGTCGAATATTTTGCGTAGTGCTTGCAAACCAAATTTCAAGTCAATCGGATGAAAAATAAATGTTTACCATACAAACTTTTCCAACGCTTTTCCGACTTTTCCGGGTGGAATTTTCCAAAACCCCGCCTTAGTACGCACTTTCACCACTAACTGAAACTCCTGTCCAAATTTCAGCTTTCTATCTCTTAGGCTGTGCGATGATTGCCAATCAGTCAGTCAGTGAATCAGTCAGTCAGGACACTCTCTTTTATATTTAAGGAGATGATGCATTTTTAAAATTATAATTTTTTAAAGGCCTTTTTCTCATGTTTCTGGTTTTGCAAATCTAGGTGGATTTTCTGTATTTGATGATCAAATACACCATCTACTTCATCCTCATTGCTACATCGGAAAATCACATTTCAAATTATTTCGTATTCTGTCCTTACATACCGAGTTTCAAGGCAAACTGAAATCGGCAAACAATCGGCAAACTGAAATCGGCAAACTGAAATCGAAAAAAAAATCGATGGATTTAGTTAGGTTCAGTTGGATGTAGTTGGATTTAGTTAGGTTTAGTTGGATTTAGTAGGATTTAGGTTAGGTTCAGTAGGATGTAGTTGGATTTAGTTAGGTATAGTTGGGTTTAGTTGGATTAAGTTAGGTTCTGTTGGATATAGTTGGATTTAGTTAGGTTCAGTTGGATGAGTTGGATTTATTTAGGTTTAGTTGGATTTAGTAGGATTTAGGTAGATTCGGTTGGATGTAGTTGGATTTATTTAGGTATAGTTGGAATTAGTTAAATGATGGAAAATGACACCTTTACGATTGATCAGTCTGGCCGTTTCTCGTTGATGGCTGCGTGTTGTCCAGTTGTTGACAGTAAACATCCGGAGTGTCGTTTGGTTCCTTGGAAGCAGCTCAAAATATATACACCCTTCCGTCACCAAACAGCAGCATAACCTTCTTTTGGTGGATTATCAGCCTTTGAAGTGGTTTGAGCTGGTTCCACCATGTAAACTGGACCATGATCCATTTCGATTAACATTATTGTAAACAATCCATTTTTTCATCTCCAGTTATGATTCGCTTTAAAAATGGATCGAATTCATTGCGTTTAAGATGCATATCACAAACGTTGATTCGGTTTGTTAAATGAATTTCTTTCAATTCATGTGGTGCCCAAATATCAAGCTTTTTCACCAGTCCAAGACTTTGTATGTGATAATGAGCGGTTGGTTGCAGTATATTTAACTTCTCTCTATCCCCGCTCAGTTACATGACGTCCAATTCGATTAATGCTTTGATTTGGTCATCATCAACTTCGTTTTGGCCGACCTGAACAGCAATAATCCACTGATGAAAAAATCTCCAGAACGGAATTTGAAACCAATTTTGACACTGTCTTTCTTTTAAGGCTTTATCACCATACACATCACGTAACTTTTTAGCAAGCTCTGCTCTTTTTCCTTTACAGGAAATAATAAAAAGTAAAATATGACGAAAACGCTCCTTTGTGGACTCCCATATTAAAGGGCGCCAATCAAACAAATGTAAACAAATTACGCGCACTTTTTTCCAAAGCAAGCAATTAGTGACAACTAATAACTGACAAAAAGAAAGAATACAGTACAGGGAGATACAAAAACAGTTAAAAAATTATAAACGCCGACTATATGAAAAATCCGCAATTACTTTTTGGGC
>JAEIFU010002284.1:0-46876 GCA_018904235.1 Lordiphosa stackelbergi
AGTTATTAAAAAAGATATACGACTGGGTAGTGCTCTCCCACTCCCCTAGGTTTCTGGGCAAGATCGAGGGGGCGAGGAAAGACGTAATTAGGCATTAGACGTCTTACTCGCACCAAGGTAATTCGAAGGGCTTGGCCTTGGCCTTGAACTAGAGCAATGAACCCGAAGTTCGGTGGGTTACATTGTGGGATTAAGGAAAGGCGGATAAGGCTATAAAGGGGACCCAAGAGCCTAACTCAAGGGCAGTGCAAACTGAAAGGCGGTACGTGCAGATCAGCGGAGTAAAAATATTCACAAAAAAAAAATAAGAAAAATAAAAATAAAGTTCGTGAGAGGGTGTGCAGCCAATTGGGAAATATTTTCAAATTTTACGTGCAAAATTCTACACAATTGTAAAACGTAGTCGGACGGCTAGACTGGCCATCCCTTTTTCCCGGCACCAGCCCATGAAGTGATTATCCCGCTCACAACAAGTTGGTCCCTGAGGAATATGCGTCCACCCAACTTGAGAGGATATAAATAAATACAGAGTGAGTCTCCTCTCATGCCTCTGAGGGAAAAACATCTAGTGAAGGGGCCGTTTTTGGTGGGCAGACATAAATGCCCGGTGAAAAAAATTTAAAATTGAATGAAAGAAGTTAACGCTGCTAGACCGCTAGAGCGTAAAATGGTCCACCAGCCAAAAAAACTTTTTTTTGATATGAGCTCCAACACTGAGCTGACCGCTTGGCCCAGTAAAAGCGAAGATCAAATTTAAATTAAATGTACATGAGGCCACATAAAGACAAAAAAATTATATTTAAGCATATGTAACAAATGGCCATCCGCTTGTAAACTTCCATTAATTTTCACCAACAATTCTACATATTAATTATATTCGTTTCATAGAAAACTTATTGGCATATCAAACACTTAAACCTATATACTCTACTTATTTATATCCATGTTATTATTATTATTATCTATGCACATTCCATTTGAATCACCATTTTGTTTGTAATTGTCCATCGTCCTTCGTTCTTCGGTCCGGGATAGAGTGGCCTCGAATGTCGAAAGGAGGCGTATCTTTCTCGCTTTGAACTTGAAACCAGAGTTTTGTGTCCTGTCCCTCAAACCTTCTCTTGGAGCTCCATCAGGATAGGTAGGATGTGGATTCGCTTTTCTGTAAATTGGTAAAAAAATTTGGTAATCGACTAAAATATATAAAAGGTAATTTTTGTGAAAACATACGCCCTTGCAGAGGGGAATTTACCCGAGGAAATCTGTCTTGAGCCGTAGTTTGAAGTACTGAAGGGCAAAAAATTAAAATTGAGAATAAAATAAGTTCTTTTTTTGTGATTTGAAAAATACTAGGTGAGATTAATCATTTATTAACTGAATTATGCAAGAGAATTTTGTTAGAATTCAAGAAATATGAAATGTTAAAATTTGTTTGAAAAAAAAATGATTGGTTAATTTTGTAGGTCACGGGAGGGAGTATGCCCCGCTAGCCTGGATTAGAGAAGGTTAAATCCTGGTGTTAAAATGGGTGATGTCTCCAAATCCGAGAAGGAGCATCACAGGAAGGGTGGGAGCGCGGTGACAGATCCATCTGTGTCGCCAGCCTGGGATCTTTTTTGTTATTGATGTCCATTGTTTCGATTTGCTTTCTGTAAAGTTTTTTTGTTGTTTTAGTGATGAGGTTATTGTCGTTCGGATTGTGTGAACTGCGGGCAGAGAAGACCCCCCTTGAGATGAGCTACAGGGGCCCCGACGCCCTATGCAAGCAGTTTCATAACAAAAGTATATATATTCTTGATCAGCATCAACAGCCGAGTCGATATAGCCATTTCCGTCTGTCCGACTGTCTGTCACATCTGTCCGTCCGTCCGTATGAACAAACAGATCTCAGGGATGGTAAGATAGAGGTTTGACATGTATGGGACAAATGCTTCTTATACTTGCAGCAGATCAAGTTTATTTTTAATTTTTGCCACGCCCCTCCCGAAATGCGGAACTTGGAAAAAACGTAATATCTCCCACAGTTTTGTAGATAGATGATTTGTAGCTTCTTAAGATTAGTAATATGTATCGATTTGCCGAAGAAATGATTAAGATCGGAAGATGGGTTCTCAAGTTATGATCAAATAAGTGAATTACTTCCCGCCACCCCCTCCCAGAGAGAGAGAGAGAGAGAGGGGGGATCGAGAAAGAGAGAGAGAGAGAGAGAGGGGGGAAAAGAGAAACTTTGAGATGAGCGCAGCCACAGCTGGCATTTTATCTCCTACTCTAGGTACAGAGTATATATATAGTCGCTTGACCGACTTCTCACTTGTTTTTTCTAAGACTTACTACTATGTTGTCCGATTTTGACGAAACTTGGTCAAATTACGAAAAAGCATAGATGAATACAAGTTTTGGAGACGATTGCATTGAAAACCAACAAGTTTTTCTTACTAAAACTAGTTTTTAGAACGATCGTTCCTTTGGAACTACATATACATAGTCATCCAATCCGGCCGGTTCCGACATGCATGCAGCATACTCGGACCCTTAAGACTTCGAATGGTTTGGTTATAATAACTTTAAAACTAACGGAGGAATATATCAGAACTTCGGCAAACGAAGTTTACTTTGCCTTTGTCGTTTGTTGTTAAGTGTAACAAAAACAAAGTACATTTTTTTAAATTATGATTGTGGGTCACTCCAGAATGGTGACAATTCTGTGTCCATTTCACTTTGAATCATCAAAATCGGTTTATTGTAACTGGAGATATCATGGCCGCCAGTTCGAAAAAATGTGGTTTCAAAACTGAAATGCGTTTAAAGTTTGAAGTAATGGGAAAATTAATTGTATTAGCGTCGCTAATTTAGCGAAGACATTGTTCGACAAAAAAGAGCTATATCTTACTTTAAGCATTTTGAAATTCAAAAATCCTTTTGGGGCGATATTCTTAAATATAAACTTTATAAAATGCAAAAAAAAATTTACATTCTAAGTTAAGGTATGACCATTAATGTGTATTAAGATCGATTCGGCTATTTAATTTCTGTGTTTCGTGGTTTCAAAAGATATGAAAGTGAACTGGTTGATAAACATATAAATTTCGGAGTTTAAGATCCCTGGAAAAGAGAGTGAAAGAAGTCAGAATGGAAAAAAGAAAGAATAAATAAGGCTATTAAACTTTATTCTACATAGAGTAAGAAATAACGGAGTAAAGTGACAGTTCTAACTGAAACACATGGTTCATGTGGAGAAGAAAACCCTCAAAGACAGAATCTTGCAAAAAGTTCGAATATTTATAAATTCTTTCGAAGTTTCCCTTTTCTACATTTCAAACTCAAATCCCGAAAACCTTTAAAATATATATATAAAACCGTTTGCGGCCATAATTATCATAAATTGTCCCAAAGAACTGCATATTGCAAAAATTTGTGCTTTTCGCTATTGGTTTTTATTTTGTTTTTGTACAAAAAAAAAATCACACAGCACAGTCTCTCACTTTCTCTCGCGCTCTGAACAAAACAGCTTAGCATGACATGTGTCCCATACAAACTTTCTTTGGCGTTTTCACGTATTTCGCGGTTAAATTTTCAAAATTTTCTTTCTTAGTGCGCGCCTGCTTAACTAAACAAAGGTCTATGCCAAATCTTAGATCTGTAGCAAAAGCAGTTTTGGCTGTGGGTTGATAATATGTCAGTATATATGTAGATATAAATCTCTTTTGCTAATGAATTCGAAACTACAAGATTAGCAAAAGAATTATTAATTTTTTTTAAAAACTTGTCTGCGGTTTTCTTCTTATTGCACTTTGAACTTTTTAGCGAAATTCCAAATAGTTAACGAGATATGGAATTGCAAGCCGCAAATCAATCTTCAAACTGCATTTAAAAGATAACTAGCTAGCAGCTAGCCAGACCAAACCCAGTCACGGTTTTTATACTACCATCAAAACCTTACAGAAATTTTATGTCTCGACGAAATCAACTTTTTAGTGCTGCATTGTAAAATTGGACCATATAAAATTTACACAGGAAACTTTTAAAATTGATGAAGAATTGCATTATGCATAGCACAATAAATTCAAACACCTTTCTAATTTTTAAAATTACCACCAAATTTAATTTGTCATAGGTTTAATGATGCCTCAAACGGCTTAAACGTTTGGGCAAATGTCTCAAAATTTTCCCCATCCCTGCAGCTAAATAGCTTACATTACTTAATAAGCCTTTACATAATGCTGCAGCTCCTACTCCATTCGTCTCTTTGGTATAATCAAATTACAAACTATTTTCGCCAACAGCTTCGAGTATCCATTTAACTGCGTCATGTATAACACTTCCTGACTAATGAAGTGCCAGACCTAGGCAACATCTTCATTAGCAGACACAGCGATATGTAAAAGGCTCCCATTTTGGTAAAAAGAAAAAAGCGCAATGGCCAAAGATGTGTTGAATGCCTCAACTCAAAGGTGCAAATGGGCAAGGGAAAAGTCTTTCTCCTACTCATTTAAGTGTCCAATAATTCAATCACCTTCAAACACCTTTTGTTGATGGCGTTAAAGAGTTTCAATTACATCAATTTCGGTCTATCAAAGTTGAGAAAGTTTTTGCTTATCATGAGAATTTGAAAATAAAATTAAAAGGGAAAACAATTTTTTTATTTTTGAAGTGGGCCTTGCTTTAGCTATCAAGGCTATATCAGGGATTGTCGTTTGCTTATAGTTCATTCTACTTGCTCAGGTCGAGCAGTTAACACCGTTTCGGATATAAAATTATCTAAAAAAAAAAAAAAATTGTTTCGTAAATTTAGTGAAAAAAAAATAAATTTTTGGCCCATTTTTGTTTTTATATGGATATCTCCAAATCAGAAAGTCAAAATCCAGATGCAGCTCGACGGCAAAATGCAACCGAATACTTGACATCATTGTTCTATGATCTCTTGTGTTTTCTAATCCTCTTCTCGGTGGCGCTGCTGATAGTGTCCGCGGTGTTTCTTGCGGTGGATGAAATGAGCCAAATGAAACGGAGCAGCAACAGCAGCAGGTGATCCTAAAGGTTCGACGGCTAAATGGGTCCCTGGAGGAAAATGCGCCCGCGATTCGTCGCTGCTATTGGCCACATTGGTGCCGCTTTGTGTTCCACAACTGCAAGCAGCGACACGAGCCTGTGGAAGGTGTCACGGCACAGCCTGAGGAACAATCAACGGAAGACCCTACGGTAAACCCTGCTCAACTGTTGACGGAACAACCTGAGATGCAACCTGCTAATCCATTGGCCATGGATCTGCAGCAGGATAACTCAAGGCTAGCTGATGCAGATAGGTATCAGAGACTATCGGTGGATCGCTTACCAAATGGAGCAGGAGATGGCAACTCGGACCTTTTTCCAGAGTCTCGATTATTAGGTTTGAGACTTTGCTCTTTTGAAATCTCACTCGTACTAATTATTCTATATTCCAGAGTACCTCTACCGCAAATTGTAGATTGGGGTTGCCAATATTGTCAATTCGTTATTATTCTTTGTATCCATGATACGAGTTCTCCGACTGTGGCGTCGTAAGTGTTCCAAACTATTGGGTCCATCCTGATATGTTTGAAGTTGATGTATAATAGCCACCGGGCTAGATTCTCTCACATTAATTGAGAAATGGTCCCGGGTTATCAAAAATTTTTTTCTTAAACATTTTCAAACAAAAACCAAAATGGGGAACTATAACTATGAGATTTACGCTCTGTATTTCTCAAATGGCCATCACGAACGCTTTTTTTTTAATTAACGACGCCCTGAATTGACAATTGTTGGTTGCGGACTTGCCAGCTTGCCTAAGATTGGATGGAATTCAATTCGGCCAATCCTGGACTAAACTCAAATGTGACGAAATGCAAAGCAAGCGGTGTGACAAATGAAATGTTAAATAAAACACAATTCACAGGCGGAACGTTTTATTTTTGGTAATTTTGAATTGGTTTCATCAGTGGCGTGGTTCTACCATTGTGTACTAAACATTTGGATGCCGCTTTTTCGCTAGAAAGATACTGTGTTGTTCTTTAGTGACGCTGCTGGACATTTTTTTCCTAAGAGAGTTTGTAATGGTTTACAACGATGTCTGAGAATCAAATTTCATTCCACGGAGGCTGCGCCTTTTACTTCAGAAGAGCCACCGTTAGTGCCTTTTAGCATGCGAGAGAATTTATCGAACCACAGGGCTAAAGCAGACACAAAATCCAAAACAACTCGGTTGTTACTTACCGTTTTTGTCAGCTTTCGATAGAAGGTTTGCACCAAGGTGAATTTACTATAAGGTGACGTACTCACCACAGGTGCTCTCTGTCGAGGGGCCTTTTGAATTTTATTTATTAATTTTGACAGTATAAACACAGATGAGAGAAATCTAGATAACAGGTTTGCTCGGTGCCTCTTCGCTGCCAGCTGCGCTGCTGTGGCGCTCAGGTTCGATTCTCGCCCTGTCTTGCTCTATCGCGGTTGTATTTTGTTTGCGCCAATTGATGGCTGATGGGTTGGAGAAAATCTTTCAGCTGTCTGTTAGCTCAAACAATAACAAACAAAGTGTGCCTAGCATTTGCCTCTCAGAGCAACTGTCATATGTTTTAGAGAGCCGAGAGAGCGAGTTGAAAATAATTAAGACCCCTCACCACATCGGAATACGTCACCTTATAGTAAATTCACCTTGGTTTGCACTACATCAGGAAATCGAAGGCGATAGGATATTTTGCCATTTATTAGGCATAAACCCCTTTTCCAAAAGTGCCCGAAACTTACATTTTGTTTGTCTCATTAGTTCATAAATACAACAACCCAAGGTATACTAAACAAGGTAGGCTCACTCACCTCTCTCTTGACAACTTGATAAATTTTAGTCAGTAAGCAACTGTTGTAAGCAAAGCATCTCCGCGGACGAATTCATGGAGCAAAGAATATTAGAGAGAAAGGTTGCTCAGTCGACACCGCTTCTGTCAGAAAATTGTCAGCTGTTCGCTCTCATTTACGCTCTCTAGATACTTTTTGGTCAGCTGTTCGCTCTCTCTGGATACATTTGGGTTATGGTCGTCTCCCTCTAACCACAGTGATTTCCTACTGGCACTTTGAAGTATCTTTTTGAGCACTATCGTTTAGCACCAGCAAAATTGAGAGGCAGTGCAAACGTTCTCTCTAATATTCCTTGCTCCATGACGAATTTTTTGTGTGTTTGCTTAGCAGCTTCAACGTTCTCATTTCTCTCGTTGAGAGAAAATAAGTGACAAACATCAACACTCTCAGTACAAAAATTAACCGTTATGTCTCATTTTCGATATGCGCGAGGTGCATAACTATAGCCGCACAGTTTAATTTTCGTATTCTGTGTTGGCTAGCGGCGATTTTATTTGCGTACACTTGGTTCAGTAACTATTAGTAATAGATATGTAAAAATGCCAAGTGGGCCAGTGCTGCCAGAAGTCGAGAAAGACCAAATTATTTCCGTCAAAAGTGAGAATTGCTCATTTCGTGAAATTGTCTGAAAAATTGGACTATCCGACAAAGTTGTGCGAAATATTTAGAAAAAAAAATTAATATGGAAAAAAAAACCGGAGGACGAAAGCCGAAGACAAATCAGTGTGACCAGCGCCGATTAGTGAGCGCTGCAAGTAATTCGTTAAAGACCGCTAATGAATTAGCGGCTGAATGTGGCATAAAAGTGACTCGCTGGACCGTTGCACGACAAAAATTGAAGGTGGCACCAAGGTTACTGGATCGCCATAAGGAAGCCCGTTTGAAATTCGCCAGAGATAACATGGCTGCTGACTGGACAAAAGTAAAAAGTTTTTATAGAGCAATGCAAATACTAATTCATCTTTCCAGATCATTTTCTCGGATGAGAAAAAGTATAATTTGGATTTTCCTAATGGGTTTTCGCAGTTTTGGAGGGATTTGAAGAAGGAACACTTGTACTTTCTAAGAGAAATTTTGGAGGAGGATCATTGACGATTTGGGCTGTGTTCTGCGAGTGTGAATGCTTGGAGCTGGCATTTCCAAGCACTCATATGAACTCCAGAGATTCCGTGGACATTTTGCAAATGAATTTATGGCCTTCTCTTCGCGGTAGAAGGCGTTAAAAGGTCATTTTCTAAAAGGACAACGCACTAATGCACGCAACACAAGGCACTAATGTTCGGTTTTTAGAGTGGCCCGCGTGCTCCCCGGACATGAATCCTACACAGAAAAAAAAAGATCAAATATCAGCCCTTTATAATTAATAATATCGAAAAAATATCAATTTTTCATATCAATGTGAAACTATTTCTACCTAAACATATGGACGCTATAATATCACCGATAATACTGAAAATACCCGTATGATACTAAATATCGTGATCTTTTTTTTTTTGTGTATGGAAAATACTATAGTTGCTCAGAACCTCAAATTGGCAATAACTGAGGCATTGGAAGAACTTTCCCTTTGTGATTTAAATGAGTTATTTAGTGTTAAGCTATTTATTTTTAAACATGTAAAAAATTTACAAGAATGGCAAACGGCACTGCCAAGCCAAAAAAAAAAAATATGATTAATAAATACTACTACTACTACTTGATGTGTCTTTTTCGAGCCCTTTCGATGATTAGAAAGAGATTCATTTCATGGGCGGCTTAATTCAGACTCAAAAATGACTCATGCAAATG
The DNA here is from genome assembly GCA_018904235.1 of Lordiphosa stackelbergi. Taxonomy (NCBI): domain Eukaryota; kingdom Metazoa; phylum Arthropoda; class Insecta; order Diptera; family Drosophilidae; genus Lordiphosa; species Lordiphosa stackelbergi. The sequence goes on from JAEIFU010002284.1 coordinate 8,659, forward strand.
CTCAAAATGTGATTTATTTAAAAACGACTCGAAAAAGACTCGAAATGACTCTGAAAGAAGTCGAAACTGATCAGAAAAACGTGATAGAAATGACTCTTTATGAAGAGTCGCGGTAAGGGTACCATTTTCTCCCGACAAAAGTATCATTTATGATCAGAAAATTAGCGAATTTATGATTATTTTAATCAGACAGAGGACTCAAATAAGACTCGAATGTGATGAGAAATTTCATGAAATGCGGGCTGGGAAGCGGGAACTCTGGCTTTTTTAAAAGTAATTTCGGCTTCTTTTCAGCTTTATTTTTGTTTTAAGCATATTAATAATTTTTTCACCTCTGTCAGTAATTTATCGACAATAATTAAGTGTCTTGCCATTTACAAAAATTGCCGAAAGATTTTAAACGATAATGTCGTGATCTATGGTTGCAGGACCTGGAGTTTAAGACTTAGCTTCGGAAGGATGAATCTGATACCTCTCGAATTTATTGAAAATTCACAATACCACAATGAAATTTGGGAAAATTTTCTATAGTGCCATGGCGGTGTGATACTCCAGATTACAACTTGCAATGCCAAGGTCTATCAAGATAATTAATTTACGGAGAAACCAGGAAGCAAGGAGCATTATGTGAAAGATGTTGCTCTGCATCGTCTTAACCGTTCAAATGGAGGTGCCAAATGCTGTGCACCAAAGGCAGATATCACCGGTCCAGGTCGGCTGGAAGACAGGAAGGCAGTGCCATCAGCTGAAGTGGCATTCAGTCCGCGGTGTTCAAATCTGGTTCAAGTACTCTTCCGAAGATCATTACCCCTCTAATGCGGCAGATATTTGTACCAAGAAGCAGCGTCACACGAGAAACGACAGGAGCATTTCAAACTTTGCAGTTTAAGGCCTGATCCCAGATTACATAAAAATAAATTTTTATGCTGAAGTTCACATGAATAGAAACACTTTTGAACTGTTTTGTAATCTGAATGCTGTTGCAAAGCATTCTTATTTGAATGAAGTATTGTGCCGAAATAAAAATTTATGTCATCTGGAATCAGGCCTTTAGGGAAATTTGAAAAAATTAATTATTTTTTTGATGCGTTCAATTTTTGACTTGCGTTGATATATAGAACCACTGGAGCTTGATATGTCGGAAGATATGGGGTGATTTTTTGATCAGTTTTCGGATTTGATAATAATGTTCAGAAAAATGTATGAAATCTTTATTCGAGTCGATATATCTTGACGCTGGGTTCAATTTTGGCATATTCTCTCTAACAAATCGACCGGTATGTTACGAGTAAATTCTTCAATATTGGCTTTCAGTGCGTCAACTGTTGCAAGTCTTTCGTTATAGACTTGAGCCTTAATATAGCCCCACAAAAATAGTCTATAGGCGTTATAACGACCTCCAAACGTTTAATAATCTGTTCCCCGAGCTCGCCTCTCAATTGGGCCATTCGCGTGCTGTGTGGCATGTGGCACCGTCTTGTTGAAACCATATATCAGTCAAGTCCAGCTCTTCCATTTAGGGTAAAACCAAGTATGTAATCATCGCACATTTGCAGTAATGTTCCTGCCTTTACCACCAGAACAATGCATTTTTCAGGATGCACTGGCAGTTCTTTCAATGCTTCGTCTGCTTTTCACACCAAATACGTATATTGATTGTTCACATATCCATTCAATCAGAAGTAAGCTTCGTCACCAAAGAAAATTTTAAAAATTTTCACATTTCTCGAATTATGATAATAAAAACGTTTTTCGTTTGCAAGTCGATTCATGGTTAAATTATAAACCAAACTGAACATGTTTGACGGTAACATTTGACACCAAAACAGCTGAGCTTTGCCTATTTGAGATTGCTGCAGCTTTTGTTCGAACAGAACATTTGCTAAAAAAAGCTCACCTTTAAGTTGCCCATATTCGACGGACCCATCTGGCAACGCCATAACTTTTGACAGAGATGTCCGATCGCTTAATGACATACCGCGTTTGAAGCGTCAGTCCAAGCAGATTTTTACCATGGAACAATACACGCCACGCGAGCGCTCTGAAATAGTTGAAATTTACATTCAACAGAACAAGTCAATAGTGAAAACTCAACGTGCTTTAAAAAATTAAAAAATTAAGCCCATTTCATATTGAATGGGGCCAAATCCGTATTTACGCCACTGAAAATCCTCAGGAGATTCAAGAAGTGCCTCTTCATGACGAAAAAGTCACAGTTTGGTGCGGCGTTAGTGCGAAAACGGTCATTGGGCCGTTTTTTCTTCAAAAATGAAAATGGCCATGCTGTTACCATCAACCAGGAGCGTTATCGCGACATGATGACCAATTTTGTGATGCCAATTATTCGTCGAAAGCGTATGAGGCAGTTCTGGTTTCAACAAGACGGCGCTCCACCGCACACAAGTCGCATAACAATCGATTTTCTGAAGAAATTGTTTCCGGGCCATTTGATGTCGAAAAGTTGATTTACTCCACCCTTCCCTTTTTTGTTAAAATAGGAAATCAAAAACGAACGCCAGAGGCGGCCATTTGAGAGATATCATATTCAAAAATTGATGTAAACAAAATCTACTTTGGAAAATTTATTTAATTTTTGCCAACCCCCAAATTTTATTTTTTTTTTTTTTTTTAAAAAAAAATTTGGTAAAAGCCCGACTATAATATACTCTGTACCAGTTCAGTTCCCCGCTCGATTTTGCTGCCGATTATATTATTTCAAATCGTTAACCAGGGAACACAACGTGGAGGCCATTTCAATAGCAATTTGGTCGATATTTGTTTAAAGACGAATCGACTCTAGTTGCTTCAATACATAGGCTGACTTCAAACAGATATCATGTACATGATACATATGACATGATAATCTAGTAGTATTGTTTGTTGTAATGTTTTAAATGTGAATACTATTAATTGAATAGTGCAGTTGATAGTAGAACCAGGGTAAAATGCAGGCCTACTACATCATCATGTCTCATGTATCATGTACATGATATTAGTGTAAAGGAAGACTTATCATTGAAACAACTCCATGTTACCTATCTTCTACAAATTATCCCTAAGAGTGACAGAAACTGCATCGTGATAACTATAAACGGTCTCAAAAACTTTTGCGCTGGCATGGCTTTCCGTAATATTTGAAAATGCCCAATCAATGTGGGTGTCACCTTTGGTTGTAGCCGTATTCAGGTCTAACAAAGATCTAAATCCCTTTCTCAGTAACAGATTGTATGTGTCCCTAGCCTCAACTAGAGCTCGTAAGCATAAATTAAAATCTCCTAATATAATGGTATTGTTGTTTAAAACGGAACTGTTCTCTTCAAATAAATTTTCTATTTCTACTTGAAATTTACCCATTGGATAACGCGGACTTCTATATAAGACTAGCAACCCTGTAGACTTATACTTTAAAACTGCATACTCAAATACCTCAGGACCACTAATGTTACGACCGCTGGAGCAAAGGCTAACATTCTCGAATAGTTCGTTCCTAACGAAAATGAGAACGCCCCTTTTCGGCCGCGCCCTACAGTTTGTATCTGGACAATCTAGACGCACAGCACTTCTAAATCCTGGTACTTCATATGTCTCGTTTGAATAGGTGGATCCCTCAACAAAGCACAACATAGAAGCCTGAAGCATAAGCTTATCGGACTGGACATCCCTAATATGACAATGCAGGCTTTGGGTGTTATGGAAAACTAATTCTAAGTGAGAGCTGTTGATTAAATAATCGAAGTGAGTGCTAAGCAAGTTAATGGAGCGAAGTTTTTCAAGTTCGTCGTGAACTTTGGTTGTACCTTGGAGAGGTTGGGGCGGATTGAATTGTCCTACTATAAATAACCCAGCTGCATTGGTTGCCCTACTACAAGCAACGTAGATTGCTGCTCGTTCCATACGTGCACAGGTGTGGACCACCACCTGGCTGTATGTTGCGCCCTGACTCTTGTGTATAGTAATACCTTCTGCAGGAACAACTGGAAATTGCCTACGGTCTATAGTGACATTTTCATTTTTCTTAAACTGAAAGTTTTTTACAACTTTCGAAACTGGGGTCCACGATGGATCGACAAGATTCCTACATTTTGAGCGAGCTACTGCTCCCACCCTTTCTTCCCTAAAATCGATCCATAATTTTATCGGTTGACTGTTTGTGTCTAAGTCTATCTGTTTTAGTATACCTGTCGCTCCATTGACTAATCCATCAGCTGTGTCTATATTAACAGTCATCAAATACTTTGCTGTCGTCTTCAAAATAAGGGAATAACACAAACCATGCGTTTGTGAAAGTTTGAAGCCTTTAACAGAATCTAAAATTCGAGTCCTATTTGCTTCACCTAAACTACTAGCCTTAACTGCATCCTCTGCTGTTGAAATGAACTGATCTGTCGGTAATGAGTTTAGCTTTAACGCATTAAAAGCATCTGCCCCGTCATTTGTGCTGAAAAGATGAATGGCATCATCAGGTACATCTCTCTCTCCTACAATACGTGACCTAATTAGAGCAATATCTTCTTCTGTCATTTGGCCAGAAGCCATATTATTTAAAGCTATTGCAAACGACTGATCCTCCCTCTGACGCATGATTTCGGTCAACTCAAAAAATCTAAAATGTTCCCAAAGTGACGCATATAAAGCGCTGTAGGGATCTGCGGAGTTAGATTCGAAAACCCAATTATCGCCTACAGGTCGTAATTGTCTTAGGTCGCCGAACACGATTACAGACATCCCCCCAAATGGTCTTGGACTTTTGAAAATCTGTTTCAGTCTTGAGTCTAAACGAGCAAACATTTTAGCACCTACCATGGAAATCTCGTCAATAATAATGAGCTTGAGATCGATTAATCTCGAATGTAGTGTGTTTACTAGGTCAGAATTTAAGGCCCTTATTGCCCCTGATTGATTGATCGGAAGACTAAATAAGGAATGAAGTGTGCAGCCACCTATTCCAAAGGCTGCTTTTCCAGTTGGAGCGGACAAAAGAACTTTAATTGTTGTGGGATTTGAACCTGGTTTGCTATTATAATGAATTGTAAGAGCTTGAAAAATTACTGATATAAGTCGACTCTTCCCAACCCCTGCGCCACCACCTACAAATTCATAAAAAGGACAATCGGACTTAATGTTATGTAATATATGGCTTAAGTATGTTTTCTGTCTTAAGTTAAGGGACCTTATCATATCTGCTAAGCATTCAGATGAAATTATGGCGGGGAGTTGTATTAACCTGACATTATTTTCGGACGTGTCAGTTCTTTCTTCAATAGGATCTAAATTTAAGATATTTAATTGAGAATTAATTTCTGGAACAGCTAATACTCTATGTCTGTCATCTACTGCTACCTGATTGTCTTCAATTTCGTTTTCCTCCTGATTTTCATTTTCAGTATTTACCCTGCTTAGGGCATCCTGCAGCTCCTCGTCATCCAAAACGTTATAGCTCCTACGGTTTCTATCTATAAACTCCTGATTCAGAGAACAAAACTCTTCGCAATTTATTTCTATTAGTTCTACCTGCTCATCTCTCCACGGATAATATAGCATTACTATTTCCCTAAAATAGTTTTCCCTATCTCTGTTAACATTAAACCTGGCATATCGTATTATCCGAGGACTACACCTTTTTCTAACAAACCCACTACCATTGCGAAGAGGATAAACTCTAACTTCAGTGTCATCGAAATCGTCATTTTCAAAGTCATTATCCTGTGAAATTTGGCGAGTCCTACCTTGACTTTTAGTGAAAGTATATAATGCTGCAAATTCAGCTAAACACAAATTACTTAGATCATCATGACGCTGAACATAATGGTCTATTAAACCTGCTTCAAAGATATCTGTTGAGTTTTCTGGTAAATCCCTAAGCTTCTGTTTGGACTTGAGCATTCTAACCCGATGCTCAGGCAAAGCAGTGTTTATATAAACCTCTGCATTGCTACTTCCGGACAAGGCCATACCCAGACAACAATATACTGCCTCCTGTGCCGATATCTCTGAACCTGCGATAAATTTGTACCCTATATGCTGCAGCTTTTGCTTAATCGTGAAATTCCCCCTATTAATTTCCTCAACAGCTTCACGCAAAAGCTTTGAAATGCCTCTCTGCGATTTGTTAATATAATTTACAACATAGCTGCAGCATGCATACGGATCTATTATAAATTGTATATCTATATTGGCTCTTTGCATAGAGAGAATGTGCGTGTTATAGCCGTTAACCTTAATGGCATTGAAAAGTCGCTTTAAAAAGACTTTGGGTTTTCTCAAACTAGACCTAATTGCTAATATATAATCTTCATAGGTAAGACTGATTTGATTATGGGACAAAAAATTGGCAAAATCATTAAGAAAATCAACAGTACCACTATCTAACGGAGCGTTCAGGAAATCATTTATTCTTTGAAAATTATTCTGATGCAACGAAATATTTGGGAAATCATCAGGAAGTGGAACTAATATTTCAGTGGAAGGCATAGGAGGATAAGGAATACCAAAGCGACAAATTTGACTTTCCCTAACTCTACGCTGGCACGACGATGTATGATTGTGCATTTGGTATTTTATGAACGGACTGAGCTCTGTATTTGTTACATCAGTAGTTACAAATTGGTCAATAAATTCTGTAGCGGACTGAATTGAGGAAGCATTGCTCGCATCTATTTGTGGGGCATTATTTAGCCAAAACATACCATGAATGTGTGGTGAACCTCTATGCTGAAACTCTACTCGCCAATAATATTTCACAACATGATGACCACCAAAAATTCCTCCTTCCTTCTTCATCAACTTTAGAAGTTGCCTATACCGAAAATCAAAATATCTAGCACAAGTCACTGGATCTGTTCTAATCAAACGAGCTTTTTGTTCAAAACTAAGTGCTAATGCTTCTTCCTCACTAATCTCCTGTTTGTCTACAGTTCTGGAAAGAATTACTAATAGTTCTTCCCAATGGGTCTCAGCAGCTGACAATGTAATAAAAAATGTGGGAAGACCGAATTGTCGGATCATGGCCATAACTTTTTTTTTCTCTGCTTCCCAATGGGCAGGAGACGAGCGAATACCCTTCAAAACCCTAAAACCCTCGTCATGTCTAATTAAACTCTCTACTTGTTCCTCATTAAGGGCTGTTCTAGCTGTAATGCCTTGAGTGGCGCTGTGCTTTCGTAAGCAAATTGATGTGTTGTTTCTAATGTTAAGCATCTCTAATTTCCTGTAGTTAAAAAACAACTTATCGATTCTACACCCTCTTCTATCGAAATTTCTAAGCTCTGATCTAACTATTTTGGTGTAGCTCTCCTTACACTTTCTCTTAGTCCCGGCATAAATTTTGGGAAAGGATAATTCCTCTGAATCACAATCTGTGATCATGTCCAGAGGCCGTTGTCCTTCCCCAGGAGCTATAGCTACTCTAGGAACATCTACATTTTCTGCTGGAATATTAACTATCAAAGTTTCCTGTCCTCCGGGATTAAGTACTTCCTCTTCCGGCTGGTTATCCTGCTCTGAGCTAGGATCTGCATACCTATCAGTTAATTCTCTAACTAACTCTGTATCTTCTGCTGATGCAACAAAAGGGACGACTTCAGATGTAAATGAAGTCATCCATTCCTCATTTACTCTAATCTCATGTTTCCTATAAAGTTCAGTACTAACTAAATACCTAATTGCATCAACGACATGAGCTGGTTTAATGGTCTCAACCATGAAGTCCTGTCTATATTCTAACCTACGCTTGAGATGGATTTGTACTGTCTCAGTATTATTAAAGGCCCTTGGAAGGGAAGTTACGACATTCGCAACTGGAATTGGGACGTTGACTACGGCTCCCTTAATGCTATTTTGCCGTTCATATCCTAATGACTTGACTATCATAAACGGAAGCCGCGGAGAAACTAATCTTTCCTCTAAAGGTTCCAAAATTTGGAGACAATCTGGGAGAACTGGGAAATCTAAGCCATTAGTAATGGAATTGGTGGGTTTCCTCCCTAACTTAATTGTGCGGCTACAAGATTTGCAAAAAGAAAATTTTCCACTCCTATCGGCGGGAAACTGCTCTGACAAAGAAAGAATATCTGCACTAAACTCATTTCTGCTCTCTATGTATTCCCTACTAATTTTATCTATTTGGTGAGGAAACCACAAGCCTTTACAGCAAATGCAAACTCTATCAGGACCCTGCTTTACAGTTCTATTATAGTGAGCTATTAGCGATTCTAAATTTTGCTCTCCTAACTGCCTATCTGCTTCAACAGTATTTGCTCGCTCCTGCTCATTACGGGTAGCATTTCGTCGGTTTTCTGCACTTCTATTCTCGAAAACACTCCTATATTGACTAACTCGTTGACTTAGGCTCCTTGAAGCATTAACTACTGCCTGACGTGCCCGTATCCTCGCACTTCTCCTATTAAGTGTATTGCGCGCTTGCTCAATAATCCTACGAACAGGATTAGCTCTAACTTGCGATCTTCTCAAATTATCACTATCCTGCTCAGCCTGCCTAACTGCTGAATTGTTCCTAGCTCTTGCTCTTTGAAACGTATTGCTCCTTTGCTCACGCTGCCTAACCCGAGTCTGCTGCCTAGCTTGCGATCTTCGCAGATTATCCCTCTCCTGTTCTTCCTGCCTTACTTCAGAATTCTCCCTAGCTCTTGCTCTTTGGAGCGTGCGTCCTCTGCTCTCGCTGTCTAATCTGTGATTCTGCCCTGGCTCGCGCTCTTCGCAGATTATCCCTCTCCTGTTCTTCCTGCCTTACTTCAGAATTCTCCCTAGCTCTTGCTCTTTGGAACGTATTGGCCCTCTGCTCTAGCTGTCTAACCTGTGTCTCCTCCCTGGCTCGCGCTCTTCGCAGAGTATCAACCTCCTGTTCTTCCTGCCTAACTTCTGAATTCTCCCTAGCTCGCGCTCTGCGCAGAGTATCAATCTCCTGTTCTTCCTGCCTAACTTGTGAATTCTCCCTAGCTCTTGCTCTTTGGAACGTATTGGTCCTCTGCTCTCGCTGTCTAACCTGTGTCTCCTCCCTGGCTTGCGCTCTTCGCAGAGTATCAACCTCCTGTTCTTCCTGCCTAACTTCTGAATTCTCCCTAGCTCGCGCTCTGCGCAGAGTATCTATCTCCTGTTCTTCCTGCCTAACTTGTGAATTCTCCCTAGCTCTTGCTCTTTGGAACGTGTTGGTCCTCTGCTCTCGCTGTCTAACCTGTGTCTCCTCCCTGGCTCGCGCTCTTCGCAGAGTATCAACCTCCTGTTCTTCCTGCCTAACTTGTGAATTCTCCCTAGCTCTTGCTCTTTGGAACGTATTGGTCCTCTGCTCTCGCTGTCTAACCTGTGTCTCCTCCCTGGCTCGCGTGTATCAACCTCCTGTTCTTCCTGCCTAACTTGTGAATTCTCCCTAGCTCTTTCTTTGGAACGTATTGGTCCTCTGCTCTCGCTTCTAACCTGTGTCTCCTCCCTGGCTCGCGCTCTTCGCAGAGTATCAATCTCCTGTTCTTCCTGCCTAACCTCTAAATTCTCCCTACGTGTAGATCTACTTATAGAATTCCTTCCCTGTTCATAGGCCCTGATTCGTGAGCTTCTCCTTCGATCTGAGTGCTGCTGGCTATTCTGAACTTGTTCATTGGCCCTATACTGACTGTCTGCTCTACGGGCCCTTTGAGCTTGTGCGTTTACCCCCCTTTCTCTTTCTGCATAGTCTTCATTCTCTCTATTAAGCCTATTTCTTTCCCTACGTCTTTGAGACCGATTACTAGCTGACTGATTTCTTAAACGGGGCATTATAATTATGTCAAAATATATCGGAAATATTTAAATTAATGAATTAATAACAAAAGGGAAAAATATTTTGTTGAATACTATTTAGTAAAATGAATAAAAATATTTAGTAAAATTTATTATAAAAACCTGCTAAGAACCTCCTTTGAAATAAAAACCTGCTTAGGGCCTCCTTTGAAAAAACTATAGACCGCGGATCCCGAAATTATAAAATCGCGAAATCCGTTACTTTTGACGCTTGAAACAAAATAAAACTCACAGTTCCTAATCGATCAAATTGTTCAAAGACTACTCACAAACACACTCACAATCGCGCGCCTAAATTTATTTTTAATACTTTTTAAACAAACTCGAATATATTTATAAACCGGCACACCGCTAAAATTTATACAAATTTGAAATAGCTTTCCGCAATGAAAATTGCGTTTTAAAATAAATAACTTTCAATCAAACGTAAATTCACACCCGCTCGCTGTAAACGCTCGAAACGAAGTAAAGTCAAAGACGTTAGAGTGAGAGTGTGAGGTGCTGCTGCACTGGCACGCGCTAAAAAAGTCAGGTGCACGGGATTTCCGAGGGCCCCGAAAATTACCTGATCACCATCAATGGGCTGCTGGTCAAAGTAGGTAAGAGTTTACCCTTGTAAAAAACGTTCATTGCGAAACCAAAGGTACACGGTATTTCCGACAGCCCAGAAAATGACCTGCTTACGGGCAGGTCAAAAAAGTTAAGAGTTAACCCCTTTAAAAAAAGGTCATTTCGAAGCATCGGATAGCGAATTTTTTTCTCCTCATATAAATGGAAAATCCCTTTCATGCGACCACATTGCTTAAAAGGTTAGATGTTTTAGCTCAAACTGGATACTAGCGGTCACCGTTGCATAATTAAGATGCACTTCATTTTTAAAAAATAGGTCATTGTGAACACCTCCGATGTCAAATTTTTATGGCCCAGGTCTCTCTCTTTCTCTCTCTCTCTCTCTTTCTCTCTCTCTCTTCTCTCTCTCTCTCTCTCTCTCTCTCTCTTCAATTGTCTTTGTGAAAGCCGTTGTACGGGAGTGGTGGGGGGGGGGGGGGGGGGGGGGTGGGTTTTACTTTTTTGCTCATAACTTGAGAACCGTTAATCCGATCTTTATCATTTCTTTGGCAATTCGACACATATTGCTAATGACTAACTATCTCTAGAAGGTACGAGTCCTCTATCTACAAAACTGTGGGAGATATGACGTTTTTTCAAAATTACGGGGGCGGGAGGGGGCGTGGCAAAAATTGAAAATAAACTTGATCTGCCTGCAACTATGAGAAGTTTATGTCCCATACATGTCAAACCTCTATCTCTTACCATCTCTGAGATCTGTTTGTTCATACGGACGGACAGACGGACAGACGGACAGACAGACGGACAGACGGACAGACGGACAGACGGACATGGCTATATCGACTCGGCTGTTGATGCTGATCAAGAATATATATACTTTATATGGTCGGAAATGATTCCTTCTCCCTGTTACATACTTTTGCACAAACTTAATATACTCTGTGTACCTTTGGTACAGAGTATAAACTTCCACTACAATCTTGGATACGACTAAGAGCTTTAATACTTCTTCATGGGATTATATACACAAATGAGCCGTCGTATCTTTTTGAAATGATAAGCTTTTGCGCATCTAGGAGGACGTGTAATTTAGTGCGCTTACGATACAAGCTATCCAGTTCAGAAAAACATTTCTTTACTTTCGCTGTTCGCAGTTGGAATCAACTACCACACAGTTTAAAAACAATAAACAACGCCACGCAGTTTAAATTGAAATTAGAATCTCATTTTAAAAGTGAACCTTAATGAGTACTTATAGGGATATAGCAGGAAGAAAGGGAAGAAACAGGAACAAAAAAAAAAACAAAAAATAGTAAATAAATAAATAAAACAAAAAAAACAAAACCAAAAACAAAAATTGTAATAATTATCTTTAATTTAAAATGTTTTTATTTAGTTATATATAATACAATAGGTTAATACATATAAAAGTTTTTGTAACTTGTAGCGTTAGGATGGTCCTTCAAAATAAATAAATAAAAATAAAAGTTGGTTGGATCGGTATGGATCCGGTCTAATCTTTGTTTAGACTTGTAAATTCTGCCATTGAGAATTTATCGGGGGTGCAACAGAAATCTCTTCCAACCAAACTCCAACCGAATTCCAATTCTTAGGTGCCACAGAAATTTCATTTGGTTGGTTTCAAACCTCCCGAGTTGTGTTAGGAGATTTGACAAAGCTCTTTGCACAGTGGCTCCCTTTCTCAATTGCAGCGCCATCTACTTGCAGCCAGCCGCTTAAGGGCTGCAAGTTATACTTCATATTTGGCGCCATCAAATTTTTAAATATTGCAATATATTTATGGAGAATATGACTTAAATTTAAATTATAATTTAAAAATGCATCATAAAACATATGACACAATCAAAAAATTTCATTTAAACATCAATTTGACCCATAATTAAAAGAAGAGAAATTTTTTGGGTAGAGATTCAGCCCTGTTTTTAGAGATGGAACTTCAACTGGAACAACTGGTGTTCTAACTAGATTTTCTAATAAGAAAATGAAATCTCTCGAAGTTCTGTGGCACCGACGATTTTTTCGAGAGATTTACAAACCAACCGTCGGCAAAATCTCTAGAGATTTCTGTGGCACCCCCGTATGTGTCCAAATTAAACTGCCTGTTCATATTCTTTTCCTTAATTTCTCCATTCCATCTTTACCTTCCTCCATCTATTTTTTCACTTAAAGCAAATAAGATGGAAAACTAAACCTCAGCTAACTTTAATAGGCGCTGCTTGGACTCCACTACAAATTTCGTATGCTTATCTTCTAGTAATATATTGAAAACGGAAAAACTTTACAAATTTCGCATGGGTGAAACTTTTTTTCTGCTCCACTCTAACTTCGTCCATATGAAAACTTCTACTTCTTCCATGGAGGAGTAGAAGAAGAAAAACCGTTGGGGCGATTGAAAAATATTTTCATATGTAAATGTGTTGGTGTTGTGGGCCAGCTTTTCTATCGATATATATGGATTTGTGTTGCCTATTTTTGGGCGCTGGCGCATCTCAAGTGCAACATATAGAATACATAACCAAAGCAATAATAAATTTTGCGCCCGGCACTCGCTGAGAGTTGGAAGTTGTATGCGAGTTTTGCGGCTGCAAAAATTTTGTGGCATGTGCAAATTTATTTCATAATCTCTGCAACAACAACTGGAAAACGAAGGGAGCAAACTTTTTGCATATGAGAACTGAGTAGCTAAGCATGTAATTTATCACCCATTCCTGCTCTTCGCTTTCAGTATCTGTATCTATGCAGTTTGTTCGTATTGTGCCATTTTGCCTGTTGAGGAGCAGCCATAAATTGTGTTTTTGCTGCCGTCCGAATGCAATTTTATTTGACCACATAAATTGTTTACCAATTTTCGCCAAACTTTTGCTTGCTTTGCTCGGTTTCCTCTCCATCTTCAGGCTAAAAACGGTTTAATAGCCACTCGAATCTGGCTTATTTGATTTAACGCCCTTTACTCAGGCAAAAATGTGTACAAAAATCTGTACAACATTTTTGGGACAATCTGATAAATGCCACAAAATTCAACAAAATGGCTGATACTGCAGTTGGTACATCAGCATCGAGCAAAAGAGTTGCACGAAGAAGTAGTTGCAGCGTAAAAAGTAAAGATTAACTACAAATTTAGGGAATTGTGGGGAATGCCTGAGGGGGAGGGAATTAGTTTTAATTAATCCAAGAATTTAAGAAAAAGAACCCGAAAACAAAAAATGAATCGGTCTTAAACCAAACAATACACAAAAATAATCATACACATTACCAAATTCTTTGTTAGTTTACTTATTTCTTAAACTATCCTCTCTGCCTCCCACATGAGCAACTAAACAAGACTTGTCAATTGCTCCGGAAAAGTGTGTCTGCCCTTTTTTTGGGGTAAACATTTCTCATACTTGTTTCCGGCCAACAATGTCTTGGTAAATGTCAAATGCATGGCATAGTTTTGTTTTCTTTTTGTTTGGGGCCAATTCTGTAGCTTACTCAGCAAAAAAAAAAAAGAAACAGAAAAAATGGAACAATCAATATTTGATTGACTGATTGATATGTGTGGAATGATTTATAGTTCTGGCCTTTAAGGCTGAAATCTGGCAGCAGACAAACAAAAAAAAAGACTTATTTAAACCCAGCAACAAAGGCCGAGGCAAAAAGTTCTCGAAAATAATGAAAGCTATTTAGCACAGCCATGGGGCACATTAAGTTGTCGCCGGGTTTATCCGGACAACCGGGTAAAAATAACACCCGAAAAAAAGTAGCCAACGTGTGACAAGCGTTTAATGAGCTGTGCCTCGCCGGGGCCGCGTGTCCAACTCTTCTGCTTAAGAAATTTCAACAATTTTTTACTGCCACCTGCAACGACAAGGCATTTCTCTGACTTTTTTTAAGGGGTTGCTGGTGGTGGTGGGAGGTGTTTTGGGATGCTTTGCTGTGGTTTATGGTGAGCGGATTTTTTCTTCTTGTTTTCTTTCGCTACAGAAGCGAAGCAAAGCTGAATTTTTTTGGCAATCTGGTGGCTTTGCCTGCGCGTTAATTAGTTTAAGGTGCGTCGTCGCTGTGGGTCATGAGAATAATATGGTAAGCTTCTAGTTTTTTGCAACCGGCTGAATAATAAAGTTTTGTAATTTAATTTTTTATTTTATGAAATATTTAATTTTTTCAGCTTCTCATAATAATTTAAACTGGTTGGGAAAACTGATTCACGGTCTAAAAGTTAAGGGAGAACCAACAGCATTTTGTTAAGGGATACAAAATTTAACACAAAATCAAAACCGCTCGAATTCTAAGCTTTCTTTTACTGTGAACCGAACCTTAAGCCGGATCAAAACCTTCAAACTAAAAATGGTAAAAAGGTAAAATAAAACTAATTTCAACTCTTTATAATTTAAAAAAAAAGTAAAATAAAATATTTACTTCAGTCTTAAATTGGCAACGTTTTTGCTGATAAATTACAGAATTTTCGAAAAACCTTTAGAGGATGTAGAAGTGTTCAGATTGAAAAACCTTGTTCAGAAGAGTTGTTTGGTATCTCAAAAGCTTCTTTTTTGCCAAAGAAAGTATGCGTAAAATTCTGATTTTTTTAAAGTTATACTCGAAAAAGTAAAACAATACGTCTTTGAAAAAAAAGTTTTTTAAGAAATACTCCCGGAAAACATTTGATTTTTTAAAAACTATTGTAAAGAATTTCTGCGGACTGTTAGCTACAACTTTGCTAAAGACAGTTTGCAGCTGTCACCAAAACTGAATGAGCTGTTTGCCCAAAACTAATGACACCTTTTTTTGTTGTTACACCCGATTTCAAAAACTTTGAGGGCCCATAAAAAAAGTGCTTCCAATCTAGCCAAACGCTGATAGGGATTTACTCAGTTCGGGTAGCACTATCGATTCCGTATAATGTAGCTTGGTGGTTTTTTTGACTGTTGCACAGTATAATTAATAATTGTGAAAATCCAAAAAATTTTATTTTAATTTTAAATGGTTTTAATGGTTTTAATTTAAAAAATATTAATCATACGACACGTGCACCAAATACAAATTTTTACAAACGAAATTATTAGTTCATTTCAATTGCTGTCATTGTTTGAAATTCAAAAAGGTATCTACATTTGTGGAAATAAAATATTTACAAAGGGCATAGCAGAATAAGCATACAAAAACTGCCCCCACTCCGATCAGCACCAAAATTAAATATGTTGTTACCATCAATGAGAAACTCACTCTCCTAAATTTTTAGTCTTCTAATCGCTATTGGAGTAGAGTTATGAGGGCGAAAAGATAAATCAAAAAACTCGTTTATCTTAAGAACCGCTTAACCGATTTGAATGGGTTAAATATATGTTATAAGTGTCCACCATAGAATTCAGAAAATTATTTTTGCACATTTTTATTACCAATTCTTAGGCACAAAAAATATTATTAAAATTTTCAAATAATTTTTTCGAGGTGTAAATCGATTTCAAATCTTATAGTTTTTTGCTGGTTTTTTTCAATAAGAAGTCCTTAACCATGTAAAATTTTTGCAGTGACATCGGGAATCATCTTCATAGTGAATACCAATAAAATATGTGAATAGTTTTACAAATATATTTTATAATATTGAGCACACTGTAACTACTCACACAGAATTGACAGAAAATTTCCCCTTTTTTCCCCTTTTAAGTTGATTTACAGTGTGCCTAATATGTATAAAATATTAATGAAAAGTACTAATTTAACGTTTAATTATTTTTCACCATGAGGTACACTTGGGATGTGTTTGCAAAAATTATATGTTGTTAGGGACCTCTTGATGAAAAAATCCAGCAAAAAACTGTCGGTGTCGCAAAAGGCTAACACCGTAAAAGAATTATTTGAAAATTTCAATAATTTTTTTTGGGCCAAAGAATTGGCAATAAAAATGTGCAAAAATTATTTTTTTGAATTGTGCTGTGGACACTTACAACATATATTAAACCCATTCAAATCGGTTAAGCGGTTCTTAAGATAAACGAGTTTTTTTGATTTATCTTTTCGCCCTCATAACTCTACTCCAATAGCGATTAGAAGACTAAAAATTTAGGAGAGTGAGTTTCTCATTGATGGTAACAACATATTTAATTTTGGTGCTGATCGGAGTGGGGGCAGTTTTTGTATGCTTATTCTGCTATGCCCTTTGACTTTAGACGCCAAAAAAATTAATCTTCAAAAAATATTATTTTCGCGCTCTCAGGGTATCTTCCATCTTGAAATAAATTGTGAAATGTACATTAAAATATGCTCTTTCTGAAAAATATTCGGATCAATTACAGATTGGCACTCGTGAAGAAAAAAAACTTTTTTTTTCTCACTTCTGATAGCTCTGGTAGCAGTCTGTTTCCGTAGTGCCCGCGTTGAAATGTAACTCATGTTTTAAGTAGGGGTAGGTTTTGTTATACATAAATCTTACAAGGTTTTTTTAATAAATAGTGTTGTTAATTTATAAGTGTGTGGCAATGGCTATAGCCTTCAGCCAGAATGTTGTTATTAAGAGATATTTAAGATATTATATATGAGTACGTGAAATTTTGTATGTTTATATTTTCTTTCATTTAAAAATATTCTGCTAATATTTGGCCTCTGTATTTGAGAGCATGGCAAATAAAGTTCGCGAGTGTCTTCCAGTAACTTAAGTATACAAATTTAATAATTATCTAGGCGTCGTCTAAGGACCCTACCTTAGAATTCTGTTTATATGTTTCCTTCACAAAATAAAAAAAAAAAAGTTCGATTTCGGCTTACCCCAATTAATCTGGTTCAAACTGGTTTGGTGCCGTTTTTGAAACAGAAAAATGTTTAACCCAATTACATAATTTCTGAGATCGGGCTCTAAATCACTTTTAAACCGGTTGAATCAGGTTTCGAACCGGGAAAACTGTCGACTTTCTATTTCCAACATAATATATTTTTTGAACCGGGTTCAAGAGCTTACAAACCCATAACTCTTTCCTTAACGACCTGAACATAGTATAAGATTCTTATAACGATTAGCTGAGCAGTTGAGACGCCCATAAGAAACATTGACAAGTAAGAACTAAAGACTAAGACTAAAAAGTCATAAAATTTTACACATATGATGTCGAAGGTGATTTTTTTTAATAAAATCTGCAACCAATTAAAAATGTCACAGATAGACAATGCAATTGTGCAACTTTGCAGTCAATTTACTTATCATGGAAAATTTAATATTTAAAAACACTAAATTACTATAAAATAAACGATAAGGTAAAGATTTTTTTATTTTGTTTGTTTCGGGGGTGACTTTTTTTGGAAATGGAAAAAATATGTCTTACACGTTTTTACTTAATGGATTTCCACACAGGAAAGAATAAGTAGCCGTTGAGATGTAGCTGTACGTGGTGTTTAAAGCCAAGTACATGTTTGGATACCCACACACCTCCGTCAAACTCACTCTTGATGGTTTGCAATTTGAAAAAAAAAAAACTAATCTCTAAAAAAACAAGACAAGACATTCGTTTAGAAAACAATGTGGCCTGGGATCAATTCCCCATAGGACCACTACACGATGTAAAGCAATACATCTGCATTCTTCAAGGCATTGCGAATGTACATTCCAGTGTGTAAACTAATGCCCTCTCATAAATGCGTTCGTCGTTCAAACCGAACCTCAGCATAACACAAAGCAATTTCGTAAACATTTAAAAAAAAGACAAAATTAAAATTAGGGTTATTTTTTATTTATACACCCAGAGAAATCTAGCACAAATCGGCGAGACAGAAATCGGCTTCAATTTACATTTTTTCTTCTTGATTTTTTACGGCGAAAACTGCTTGCATAGGAGAAGACAATTAATCTTGACTTCGAACGTCTCAGAAATTCGTGCTTGATTTCAGTATTTTCCGCTTGGATCCAAGAATATTCCGTCTTACCGTACCTTTGAAATCAAAACTGCTTGATATCAAGCACGATCGCTTTGGTTTTTTCTCTGAGTGTTGGCAAAATACCCTTAGTTTTTAACAAATATTTTCTAAAATCCGTGGCCGTCTGTGGCCCAGCGGTTAGTGTGCTGGACTGCTGGGCGGGAGGTCGTGGGTTCGAGTTTTTTTCTTTCTTTAAAAAAATAGCTTTTACACATCCGGTCACCTTCACCAGCTATTGGCGCCAGCTGTGAAGTAACTAGCCATGAAAAAGCAAATTCTCAAACTTTGCCGTTCGGATTCGGCGTTAAACTGTAGATCCCTTTCTCTTGTGCGATTATTTAAGGCACACACGCCAAAAGACTGTGAGAAGCTTGGCTTGGCCCCGTTGGAGGAGCTGTATAGCCAATTTTACATTTTCTAAAATCCAAGGCAAAATTAACCAAAAAATTAGAAAGGCAATTAAGCAAAGGGCATAGCCGGACTTGTAGGTGAACAGGCCCCCGATGCTTTTAATTTTTTCAGTATGCAGTTTGAAAGTACATCAACCGATCAACATCAAGTAATTTAGCAATTTTTTTTTACTTCTAGTACCAATCCTGAATTTTTAGCCAGTCGCTTCTGCCCGTGCGAGCTGGGACCAATTGGTCAAACCAGCTTGGCAAGGTCTGCCCGAACTCATTATCCCATCTCAGTCGAGGTCTCCCGCCTGCCTCTTCCTCCAGTCAGCCGCCTTCGAATACAAGCTTTCCTTACTGGAGCTTCTTCGTCCATCCCGGTGACATGTTCCAACCAGCGCAGCCGCTGTTGCTTTATGCGCCTTGACCAGACAGGTGTCCCCATAGAGCTCATACAGTTCGTCATTACTTCGGGAATGCGGAAAACATCGCCAACTTTTAGCGTCCATAAATCCTCCGAAGAATCTTTCGTTCAAACACGCCAATCGCCGCTTCATCCGCTGCCGTCATTGTCCATGCTTCTGCGCCGTATTGCAGGACTGGGATGATTAGCGATCAAGTAGGGCTAATTTTGTTCTTCGCTTGATCTCTGCTCTTGAGCTCTCTACTTAGCCCGTAGAAGTATCGGTTTGCAAGAGTGATCCTTCTTCGGATTTCCAGACTGATGTTGTTGTCGCTGGTTATCGTCGTTCCGGAGGTAAACAAAATCCTCAACAACTTTAAAAGTTGTATTCCTCCCATTGTAACAAATTGTCCAAACGCAAGGACTTTTGTCCGCGGATACAAGGTATTTCGTCTTGTCCTCATTTACCGCCAAACCCATCAGTTCTGACTGCCTCTCAATCCCTGAAAACGCCCTGCTTAACGCCCGTTCGTTTTTGCCGATGATGTCGATATCATCGGCATATGCGAGTAGCATTAGATCTTTAGGAATAAAGGCGCCCGTTCTCTTGGCATGTGGGCACCGGCGAGTATATATTCCATCAGTAGATTGAAGAAGCCACACGATAAGGTATCGCCCCGCCTAAAACCTCTTGGTATCAAATGGTTCGGAAAGGTTCTTCCTATTTTGACGGAGCTTAGTGTAATATAAATGTATAATGCTGGTATACCAAGGGTAGACAAGGTCAAAAAACCTTGACCTTTATCGGCGTGTCGAAGGTTGATTTATAATCAAAGAAATAGATGGTGTGTGCTGATGCCTTCTCATAGTCTTTCCAGGATTTGTCGTAATGTGAATATCTCGTCTATGGTGGATTTACCAGAAGTCTAAAGCCACACTGATAAGGTCCAATCAGTGTGTTAATAAGGGCCGCTAACACGTCCACAAATAATGCGCGACAGAACCTTATATGCAATGGGAAGGAGACTGATCCCGCAGAGTTGGCGCAAACTGCAGGGTCTCCTTTTAGTAATATTAGACATAGAACACTTAAATTCCAATTGTCGGGCATGCTTTGTCAACCACACATATACGGTAAAGAAGTTGGTAAAGGCACCTTACCAGTTCTTCCCCCAGCCTTGAATATCCACGGGCAGCTCATCAGCGCCAGGTGATTTATTGTTCTTTAGCCTTTGTATGGCTAAGCAGACTTCCTGTTGGGTCGGCGGGTCTATCTCTATGTTGTCGATTGGCGGCATCGCTACTTCTCTAGAGGCGGCATCATGTTCGTCATCGCCTCCCAGTAGGTTGGAGAAGTAGCTTCTCCATTTGTTAAGCGCCACTTGCGGATCGGTGACCAGATTCCCGTGTTCGTCTTGCATTGTGCGACTCTGGGCTTAAACCTTCTGTTAATTGCTTAATTTTTTGGTAAAATTTTCGAGTCTCACTCATGCCGAATAACATCTCGACTTCCTCGCGCATGCCTTTCCTGCTCGCTCTTTTTCCTTCTAAAGAGGCGCTTCCGCCTTTCTTTTCTCCCGATATCGCTCATTAACAGCAGTAGGCTGCGTCTTTTTCTGCAGTAGCAAGTCGGCACTCCTCATCGTACCAAGTCCGACTTCGAGGGACTCGGAGTACCCGAGACTTGAAATGAGAAATTACTTCTCCTTAAATTTTTAGTCCTCTAATCGTTATTGAGTAGAGTTATGAGGCGAAGATAAACAAAACTCGTTTATCTTAAGAACCGCTTAACCGATTTTAATGGGTTAAATATATGTTATATGTCCACCATAGAATTCAGAAAATTATTTTTGCACATTTTTATTACTAATCCTTAGGCAAAAAATATTATTAAAATTTTCAAATATTTTTTGAGGTAATCGATTTGGCCTATATTTTTGCTGTTTTTTTCAATAATAAGAAGTCCTTACTAAAATTTTTGCAGTGACATCGGGAGTCATCTTCATAGTGAATACCAATAAAATATGTGAAAAAGTTTTACAAATATGTTTTATAATATTGAGCACACAGTAACTACTCGAAACAGAATTGACAGAAAAATTCCCCCTTTTTCCCCTTGCTGATTTACAGTGTGCTCAAATGTATAAAATATTAATGAAAAGTTACTATTTTAACGATGAATTAATTTTCACCATGAGGTACACTTTTGATGTGTTTGCAAAATTATAAGTTTTTAGGGACTTCTTGATGAAAAACCAGCAAAAACATTAATAATTTTTTTTTTTTTTTTTTTTTTTTTTTTTTTTTTTATTTTTTTTTTTATTTTTCTGGACAAAGCTGGCATATATACACTTCCCCGGAACAGGTTTTCAGATTTTTAAAATGCAAGCCGTTACCTGCAAAACTTTGTCTTAAATATACACGCCTGTTCCGGTTTTCATTTTTACTTAATTTGCTCGAATTCGATTTGGTTACCTGTTCCGGTTTTCACAATTTCGATTTGAATTCACATTGCTCGGAACTGATGAATTTAAAAGTAAATACGTTTTTTTAACTTAGAGATGTCAAAATAAGGACTTAATATAATTTTGTACCAATGTTAAGTATATTTAGATACTTTCTGCCATCTCGCATTCTTTTAAAAATAGTTTTTTTATATAAATGGGTAATATTTTTTTATAATAAAAAGTGTCGGCCAGCCGTTAAGTTCCATATTTTTTGCTCAAACTGTTCTGATTTTCAATTTTTTTGGAAACCTTGGTTAACATGTTAATAAGAAGGCATTAAAAAAAAATGACGACATCTTAAACAGCTTATTGGTAATTGTCTATTATACGTCCTTCCTCTCCAAAAATTCCGAAATAATTTTTCCTCGATGGACCGCGAATTATGAAGAATTTACGTGCAAAAATTAATTGGCGGTCATCCATGGTTTCTTTTAAAATGAATTTTTTAAATTTACTGTTTTTGCACCGAAATTATGCATGTGCTTTTCTTCAAATGTCAAATTATTAAAAATAAATATGAAATTTGTGAACAAATTTGTTGTGTTCAATTGTTCTGCGAGTACGTTTGTTCAAAAATTGTGATTAATATGGCTTGTGCGGGTTGTGAAACTACAATTTCGAAGTTTTTGTCGATGTCGGAGTCCGATGTCATTGACTTCCTTATTAGTCATAATGCCATTTTAAAGGAAATCAACTGTCCAAAATGTGGTGAAGTGTGCAAAATTTCTTCTAAAGGTAATTGTCTATTATATGTCCTTCCTCTCCAAAAATTCCTTTGCAAAATTTCGTCTAAAGGTTCGAGGACCGTATTTCGTTGCCATTCCGTAGTGCAAATGGACAATAAGAAGAAGAAAAAACAAAAAGTACAGTGCAATTTTGTAGAAAGTGTTCGCAAAAACACTTTTTTGCTGGTACAAAATTTTCTATACCTGAAATTTGCAAATTTGTTATGTGGGATGTGGTCAAACTGAGAGGCGAAACTGAGTTTTTTGGAGGCCGAAATGGGGTGGTCCCGTCAATCTATTGTTGACTGGAAAATTTCCTGAGGGAAGTATATATTGACTGGAGTGTAAATAACAGCCGTTCCGATCATTGGAGGACCTGGAAAAGTTATTGAAATTGCAGCTTGTGTGGAAAAGTTCTGGAAACTCCAAAAAAACGCTCCCTCAACTTTACCTATAATGGGTGGTGTGGAAAAAGTTTAATGACCCGAGTTCTTTTTGCTATTGGGGTGAGTTGTTCACAAATTTGTAGAAATTAGCGCCACTCGCGAAAATTTTTTTAAAAAAATCGCGCGATTTTTTAAAAAATTTTTGTTTTTCAAAACTAATTTATAGAAGGTGGATGTAAACGCGCCTTCATCTTTACATCTAATGCAGGGTTCCCCAAGAAGAGAGCGCTAAAATGACTGTGACTCTTTCTAAAACACAGTGAAGCATGACTTCGGCAAGCACTCGGTGTGCCCCAGGGGCTATAGCTGGGGAACTCTGCTCTAATGGGTGGTGTGAAAAAAGTTCAGAGCCTCATCCACGTTAACTGAATAGGCCAAATACTTCAATATTGGTCTGCTTTTAAACTTGAAAATGTCATTGCAGTTAAATTCTAGGTGTGAGTTGTTGACAAATTTAATATTTTTTATTATTTATTTGTCATTTGAAGAAAAGCACATGCATAATTTCGGTGCAAAAACAGCAAATTTGAAAATTCATTTTAAAAGAAACCATGGATACCGCCATTATTTTTCACTTTATTTATTATTATTTTTTTTTTTTAAAATTTTTTTTTTTTTTTTTTTTGTGGAGGTTTTTTTTTATTTTTTTTTTGATTATTCTGCTTAGCTTTTTGCACACAATCTCCAATATTTATGGATTTGTTAAATGGAAAATTTTATATGAATGTCTGCACAAAGGTAGGCTGACCCAGTAATCATTGTTTGATTGTCAAATTTTCCTATCCCAATCGGCAATCACTGTATTCAGCAGGTGAAATCGGCAATCATAAATCACAAATCGTAAATTGGAATTATCTGCTAAATTTGTCCATTGATGCTTTCTTGGATGGCAAGACTCAGTTGTAGGAATTGGGATTTTATTAAAATTGTGAGGACGTTTTACTAAGCAATTCCTAAATATGTACATTGTACAAATATTTAAACGTAAAAAATGTAATAGAAACATTTTTATGAACCGAACCATTTTCTCTTTGCTGCCGTTCAGGTTCGGCTGTAAACATTTTTTCTGCTCCGGTTTCGGATCGGGCTTCCCAAAAGAGTCTCCGACTCCGAGCGGTTCGATTTGATTTTTATGAAAGACTTACATAAACCAAGTCAAGTGGGGTGAGTCGTTGAAGTTGTTGGTTTCGTTCAACAATGATTCTGAATCACCTACATCGGACTAACGGCAACATGCCACAAGTTCAACGTACAAACGTTTATACAAAGCGGAATTCAGAACAGGGCCGTGTATTAAGCCGTGTTTGGAGCGAGATGGAATTCAGAACTAAAGGTTGCTATCGGATCGCTCTTTTCTGAGAAATTTTGGATGTGATAGGGAGGGTAATACATTGTAAGTTTGGGTTCGCAATTTAGACGGCATATACGAGAATTCTTGCTACTATTTTTACTTGTCACCTGGAGTTGTCAATATCGTATCCAGTAATTGACAAATCGGCATTTTTGTTTGACGACATGCGACGTTCCGATGTTATATTTCTTGTAGCGATATAATTGATAATCGACATTTAAAAAAGGTTTCTTAATATTTTATTAACTTAAGGGAGCCTGTCGGCTTTGAATTTGGGGAAAAGCGCTTATACTGTTAATGATTACAAAATAGCGATCCCTAGATAATTTTTAGATATTCGGTCTATTTGATTAAATAAGTTCTGGTCGGAAAAGTGGACTTGACTCAATTTTAAATTGGTAGATAATGGAGGCTGAACGTTAACTACAACTTTAGTAGGGAATCTTAACCGTTGCATTTAACTTGTTGCCCCTTTAGGGAATTGCTCATGCTCACCCGTTGCATCCTTGGTCTCTATTTCTAAGATGTCTATTATTGAAAGTAATCAATGATTGAGATTTTTACATATTGAAACTCTTTCTAATAATTATCTATTCCTTAGAAATATTTCGAATAAAAAGACAAAATATTTTCAAAATAATGCCTACCTTTAGTTTAACAGCTGATTTTTCCACCTTTCACACCACTTGAAGTTGGGATATCTATTTTTGTTTCTTTATATTTTATACTCTACAGCTCTTAGAGGTAGTCACATCGTTTTGCTTGTTGCACAAGTTGGGCCGTAAACAATTTTTATGCAATTTTCGGTTGATTTATTTTCCGGCCAAAGTGGAATAGGAATTCTGTGCACGAGTATTTGTGTGTCGGAGGGTTTTTGCTTGTTTCTTATCTCATTTCGCGTATCACGGAACTCGTTAAAATCACCTTAGAACACGTGACTGCACACACACAGCGACGCTGGCAAGAAGCAACAGCTTTGCACACACAAACACACACACAAAGAGGCTTGGACAGGAAACAAGTGCCGCTAGCTGAAACCACGCCGGTTGTTCGCTTTGTGCAATGTCAGAAACACCAAAACTGCATTGCCAAAAACCGAAATTGGCATCCAACACGGACACACACACCCACACACTCACGGGAGACGAATATAAGTTCAATGCTGCGGTTTCCTTTTCTTTTTTTTTGACGAAAAAAACTTTTTTTGGCAGGAGCTCAAAATAGGGGTTCTACGCACGTCCTTACGCAACGGCAACGCAATGAAAACTGCAGCCGCAACCGACGAGGACATACCGAGTCGAGTCCTTTGCACAGATTTTAGCGAATGTCTCGCCTCGGCGATACGAACAAACGAAGCGAGCACATACGAAGCAATGGGCGAGGGTGGGTGAGAAAGAGAGAACCAATGCGAATGAGAGTAGCAATTAAGTGTGTCAGCTAAGGGGAAATTTTGAACTAGTGAATTTCACCTCCACTGCTTGACGGACGCGAATAAACGACTAGCCGACAAGGCTGCAATTGATCACAATATATAAGGGTTACGTTAACATATCTCTTATTATTTTTATTTCCGTGCAATTGTATGCAACAGGTGCAGAACAGCAGCAATGTACGTATGTCCGTATAAACACTTAGATTTAAGAGCAACCAAAATTGGTATGTAAAAATTAGCAAATAATTTTAATTGTTGAGCGATTCTCAGACCCTTACAGAGGATTAAATAGAATTTTCACATATTTTATATGTATTTAAGGGTTATGGAAATATATTTAAAAATTGTGATTTTTCATAAATAAAGTCATATTTTAAACATATCGCGGAAACTGTTTAACTGTTTCGGTTTCTGGAGCGCCAGGCGCTACAAAATCTCACCTCAACTGCTTTTCAAGCTGCTTGTAAACTGCTTACTTTCCCTTACCCCTCTTTACACTGCTTAACCGTTAAAATGAATTCCCCACACTTGCTTAACTGTTTTAAAACTGCTTTAATTCTCTGCTTAAGGGGAAATCTACCATAATACAAATTTTTGAACAAGCAAATTGGCAAAAGAATACTTAAAATAGATTCGGAGCTGCAAACCGATTTTGAAACCAATTCAGGATCTTAACTTCATTTTACTAGTTTAGTTCAACAATAATTCAACATTTCTAAACATCGCCTACTGCCAAGGAATTTTTGATTATAAATTATTTTTATCAAAAATTTAAGAATCGACGAAATGTTCTTAGAAATAGATATTTACTTAAAGCCCAAAATTTTTAAAACAAAAATAAAAAATGTATATTATAATATTTAGATAATCCAAATTAGGCGTACTGTGTGCCTTCAGTTGTCATTAAGCTTAAGTTTTTTTTTATTCAATAGGAAATCGGATGAATTCAGTTTATTAATTTTTGTGATTGTTCTTGTGCAGTAATTGTTATGGTATTCCAGTTCAAAATGTAGCCAACTATGGGGTTTGCAGCAAGGTAAAACGCAAAACAGGGTTTTGTAAAGAACGGATGTAAATCTGGCTCGATTTGGCAAATTTGGTATCGTTCCAAGTCAAAATTTTGCAAGTCGACATCCTCTTTATTGGTCCTAACACCGTTATTTATAATCCGATCCGTGTATTTAAAAAATTTCGATATCGGTCAACAGTTACCCTTTATTTTTATTATTGCAACCATTTTCGAAAAAGTGGTTTCAAGGTAATCACATTTAAAGTTTCGACAACTGATTTCGATCAAATAAAAATTATTTTTAATAAATATCAAACATGCACTTGAAGCATTTGATTGTTAACTTTCACCAAAAAAAAAAACAATTATCAAATTCGGTTAAATAGTTCTCGAGTGTGTCAAGACATGGTAAAAACATATTTTTTTCAAAAGCACCATATTTTAAAATTACGTTCAATGTGTTTTTGAATTTGTATTCACATTTCAAAAACAAAGTTTCGCAAAGTTCCTTCGAAGTAAGCACTTTTGTAACCAATTTTCACAAAGTTATTTCACCGGCAAATCCTGAAAATTGTTGAAAAGGTTTAAAAAAAGGACAAGTTTGTGAAAAAAAAACTGACAAAAGCGCATACGCACTTACCCTATAGTAAATTTTTTGATTTGCCAAATGTAAAAATATTATACAAAACCGCACATTTATTCCACTTTTTAAGGTAACTCTTGGATATAAAACCAGCTTTTGCTTTTAGAGTTTTGACTACAATTTGTACATAACTTGCTGTAACTTTAACAAACGTCAAACTATTTTGTAGATTCAAATTTTGGCATGAAATAGCCCATTCCACATGATTGATTTAAGAAGCGATGTAAAATATAGAAGAAGTTAAAGGTATTTTTTGCTCGTCTTAAATTTACGAACATCAAGTTCCTCTCTAGCAAATAATTACTCATAAAATAAATTCGTCACTGCGATACCTGACATCAAAATAATTTAAAATTGTTGGAATAATTTGAAATAGCTTATTTCCATGCCTATGATTGTCACATTTGGGAAATGTAATTTTGACAAATATTTTAAAAAGGGACAATAAGCGAATAATTTAATAGAACATATAAATGGGCTAGCCATCCCGGCGCGCTTTCCTACGCCCTTTTTAATATTTTAAACACAAAACAAAGAAGTGAAGCTTACTTTACAATTCTTCATAATAGTCTAAACTCAATTTAAAATTTAGCATATTTCGCGATTTTGTGGAAGTTTTGATCTTCACCATCAATATCTTCACCCATGCATATGACAATCTAAACTCATACGATAATTGTGTAATTTTCACTATTTGGAGAACTTTTAAGTTTTACCATCATTATAAAATTTGGAAAATTTCAAGATTTTTTTGGACCGTTTGATCTACATTTTTTGTTTACCCGTCTATTTAATCGTCTTCATAAACTCATTTCTGAATGAATTTTGCAAAAATCGAGATAATTTGTACCGTTCGGTCTACACCTTCTATTTACCATAAATTTAAGCAGTCTTTAATTCATTTTAAAATCTAAACTTATTATGAAATTTGAAATATTGCGCTTTTTTTTTTTGAACCGATTAACCAACACCTCCTAACTACCCGTCGACTATCTATACTCATACCTACCAAATATACACATACACTTTGATACGAGATTTTTGTATATTAGATAAATAAAAATTCGAATGTTGTTTGTTCACAACATTTGATGTATCTTTACCAACGACTGGGCACCAACAGTTCGCAATGACTCGAATCACTCGACTAACATCAGAACTAAATCAGCAGCAGCGTTTTCACAGCAGCCAAATAGCCTAGTAAACGTATTATGATATGCATTTGATAAGCTGTAAGTAGCACTTCCCTACATGCACAAAGATTTGGCCTACACGAGGCTAATGACTTTATTGTCTCCAGTTGTCTGCATAATTTGTATTGCATTATATTTCGCCTCGACTCATGTGCGAAGGTCTTGCCAAGAAAGTGTCTGAAAAAGGAGGCAACAAAATGTAATGTGTGCTGTTAGTTGGGGCAAGGAGAAGTCTGCAATCTGGCCAGGGCTAATGAACTGGAAATGTGCTGTGCTCCAGTTGTAGTTGTACTGTTATTGTTGTTGTTCTTGTTCTGCGGTCATCAGCATAATTGCAAATTTTTATGATTATGACAATTTGCGCTTGAAGTGCTTCTGTTTCAGTTTCTCTGGCCAATGGCAACTAATTTTTGGCACATTTACATTTGGTGTGGTGAGACATCTCCGCATTTGCTCCACTTTGTGGTAGGCTTTTCTAAAAAAAAAATATTGTTGGCTTGGAGTTTTGAGTTTGATTTACAATTATGCTGTTGTGTCCAGCCAAAGAGACGCCTGGCAGACGATTTGGCCATGCAACCAAGTGAAACTAGTCGACGAAGGACTTAATGATATAATTGTTATAAAAGACTGAAATGAAATTAATTTTATAAGAATGAAAAAATTTAATTTTTGTCAATTTGCTGTCTAATGATGATGGGAAATAGGACGAAAAATATTGCGTGTCATAATTTTGAAAATTACTAAAATTCCAAAAATTATTATTGAAAATAACTAAATTTCGACACACGACAGCAATAACATTTTTAACACTTTAGCTACAAATGGGTCGGAAAATGGGTTTTAGTGAGAAAAACTTTTTTGTTTTCAATATAAGCGCTCTTTAACTCGGTGATGGTTAATATTATATGTTTTTACGTAGGGTTGTCGGATATTTCAAAAATATCTATATCGATATTTTTGACGATTTTGGAGAAGTATCATTTCGATTATATCGATTTTTCGATATTTTTCAATAAAAACCGGGATCTTAACAATGAACAGGCCTATTGAGGTAGTTGAGGCGTCATTTGACGTCTTAATCCCCTTTTATCCATTTTTTTAATATATGTAATATTGGCTATATAGCCCCAAAGGGGCCAAAACCTCTCTCAATCTCTTGGCGCGTATGCTTTTAAATTTTTCGCATAAGAGAAAGGGGCCTACATTTTACCGCCGAATCCGAAAGGCAAAGTTTGAGAATTGGCATTTTCATTCTTACAGCTGTCGCCAATAGCTGGTGAGGGTGACCGTATGTAAAAGCTATTTTAGAGGATAGAAAAAACTTTTTTTATTAGATGAACTTCCGCCCAGAAGTCCAGCACAGCTGGGCAACACACGACGCATGGGTATCATTTGTATCATCTGAAAAATATGCGATAATGATATTCGTAATTTTGGGCAAAAAAATCAATTTTTCGATATATCGATAATATTTTCGACATCCTTATTTTAAAGCTTATTTACGAAGTTTGTTCGAAGTCACTAATCGTTGAAACGACGAAATTAGCTTTGCTTCCCCGTTTTAGTTCTCTTTGGTTGTTCCAACGGATTTCAAGCAGGGTTTTGTCAAGAAAAGTGACTCCAAAACAGAGAGTGAATTGTTTAGTGAAAATAGAGCTACGCAAGCCCGCTCCGAAATGCTAGTTAACGACTGAAAAGCTGTTTGCGCTTGTGTCACAAGCCCCGGCATGCTTTCGGCTCGTGTCGGTGTAAATGGTGAAATGTATTTGGCCCTTGCGGGCCCCCCGTAGCGTCGTGGGTTTAGGTAAATCAGTAGCGCACTCACATTTAGAAAAGATCTTAAAACACATCTTCAGAGAGCCGTTTAAAACCTAGAAAACAAAACTAATAGATAAACAATTAGGCAAAACAGATAAATTTAGTACTAAACATATTAATAATCCAAAATATATTTCAAAAGTTTACTATTTAATATTTAAATTTTTAATTTTAATTCTAAATTAAAAACGAGAAAGGCAAAGCTAACTTCGTCTGTACCGAAGTTTTGATACATGAAATAGCTTGTCTCAACGGTTAGAGACTTCGACCAAACTTCTCAGATCAGCTTAAAAACATTACATATTACCCATGACCGTGTTTGAGAGCAGTAATATTGAGAACAAAACAGTTTTTCTTACTAAGAACCATTTTCCGAACGAACATTTGTATGGCAGCTACAAGAAGTAGTCATCCGATCCGGTCGGTTCCGACATATTAGCAGCGTGCAGTAAGAAGAAGACTCTGTGCAAAGTTTCAGCTCGATAGCTCCAAAACTGAGGGACTAGTTCGCGTAGAAACAGACAGACGGACAGACGGACGGACAAAGCTTAATCGACTCAGCTCGTCATGCTGATCAAGAATATATATACTTTATGTGGTCGGAGATTATTCCTTCTATGCGTTGCAAACTTCTGGGCAAAATTATAATACACTTTTCAAGTGTATAATAATGATCAATAATCTGTGTGACTAGTGCAGTAAGATAAGTTACAAAACTTGTAGCACTAGGATGAATAATAATAATAATAATAAATATCGTGCCGGGTTGCGCGGCTAAGAAGAACTATGAGGCCACCGAACTCTCTGCCAAAAATTTTGCGCAGGTAAATTGAAAGTAAATTGAGCTATTCAAGCCTTATATAAGGTTGTCAAAAAATTCTTGCGGTATTTCCCCAAGCTTGTCTTGCAAGCGCGTAGTTCTAGTTGTATTCGTCGCATCGGTTCACGCTAGAGCTTTTTGAAAGCTCTTTTCACGCGCTAACACGTGTTTGATTTATTGTTGTTTGTTTTTAGTCGTTCGTGAGTTATAGCGTCGCAAACATGGGGCAAAATAAAAGAGAAAATACGGCATATTTTACAGTACTACTACGATAAAGGCAAAAATGCATCTCATGCTGCCAATAAAATTTGTGCAGTTTATGGACCCGATACAGTTTCCATTTCCACCGCACAACGATGGTTTCAACGTTTTCGTTCTGGTGCAGAGGTGATCGAAGATGCGCCACGGTCCGGAAGGCCTGTCGTCGAAAATTGCGATAAAATCGCTGAATTGATCGAAAGAGACCGGCATAGTAGCAGCCGTAGCATCGGCCAAGAGCTGGGCATGAGTCATCAAACCGTTATAAACCATTTGAAGAAGCTTGGATTCAAAAAGAAGCTCGATGTATGGGTGCCACACGACTTGACGCAAAAAAACATTTTTGCCCGTATGGATGCATGCGAATCGCTTCTGAATCGCAACAAAATCGACCCGTTTTTGAAGCGGATGGTGACTGGCGATGACGTGAAGCGCAAACGGTCGTGGTCGAAAAGCGGTGAAGCTGCCCAGACGGTGGCCAAGCCTGGATTGACGGCCAGGAAGGTTCTTCTGTGTGTTTGGTGGGATTGGCAGGGAATCATCCACTATGAGCTGCTCCCCTATGGCCAAACGCTCAATTCGGACCTGTACTGCCAACAACTGGACCGCTTGAATGCAGCACTCATGCAGAAGAGGCCATCTTTGATCAACAGAGGCCGAATTGTCTTCCATCAGGACAACGCCAGGCCACACACATCTTTGGTGACGCGCCAGAAGCTCCGGGAGCTCGGATGGCACCAAGTGATTACCACCTATTTCTGTCCATGGCGAACGAGCTTGGTAGTCGGAAGTTGGCCACAAGAGAGTCCTGTGAAAATTGGCTCTCCGAGTTTTTTGCCAATAGGGAAGCGAGCTTCTATAAGAGGGTCATTATGAAGTTGGCATCTCGTTGGGAACTCGTCATCGAACAAAACGGCGCATATTTGACTTTAATCGCATTATTATAACCAATTTTATGAACAATTGAAAATTCAATAAAAATACCGCAAGACTTTTTTGACAACCTTATATTTATTTGTTTATTTATTATAAATTTGGAAGAAAAGTTCAATTTGTAGTTATAGTGTTCAAAATTGAATTGCTTTCGTCAGCCGGAATTTTAAATGTTCAAAAATTTAAAATATCATGTCATTTTGTTAACAATTTATGTGTTTAAAACACCAATGATTTTGAACAGTTCAAAATGCCTAATGTTATTTAGCAATGTTCGTTATTCTGACAAAGGTTGTAAATAAATTAATAACAATTTTTTTTTTACCAAAGAATTTGTAACGCTTGTCTTCGAAACTCTGTTATTGACCGTTAGAATTTTATTTGAATCTTTGTTTTGAATGTCGTAAAGACAAAGCGCCATCTATCGCAAAAAAAAAATGGAGAAAGCGAGGCAAAGGCAGGAAGCACAAATTATCTGCTAATTACTTCGATTATGCCTCTCTCTCAAGATGGCCACTTTCACCTCACTATGGTAAAAGGTTCCCTCCAGAACTTCAGCGTCATAGTCTTTCTATTCCTTCTTGATTGTGCTCCAGACCAGTTGTGTGCGCGCTTAAAACTCCGACCTTTTTCATCCTTGGCCAAAGTTAAGTTTTGTTAAAGCAAAAATATAAGTGCCGCGAGTGGTCTTTACTAACAAAAGGGAGTTTCACCAGAGGAACCGAAGGAAAGGCATTTCCTTGGCGCTAGGCCTAGCAAAAGGGTTTGGCGCCTTATACCACAAATTATAAATCTAGCCCTACGCTGAGCTGAATTAAGCTTAGATTGGCGTTGGTTTTGGCTGCAGGCTAAAGGCGAAAATAGTCATCAAATCGAAAAAAACCCCCCTTCAGCCACCGCATTCGAAGCTGCGAAACGACCAGTCCCAAAATTCCACTCAAATTGGAGTGCTTTTGTTTTATGAGCGCGGCCCTGCTCAATCGTCTTCGTGGGAGGAGAATCAGTCTACGATCGAGTGTAGTGTGGCACACACTGGCATAGGCAAATTGCTTTTTTTTATCGTCGGGTCGGAAAATTATGTGAAAGTCCAAAAAAGGCGAAAGTTCGCGGAAATCCCCACCCCAGAAGAAGTCTAGCTTGAATCGGTCGCATATTGTTAGACCTGATTGTTAGACCGACTAAGGTTCAAAGTGCGAACAAAAAAACGGCGCCGGACAAAGTTGCCGGAGAAAAGGCAAAATTTTTTTTTGCCAAGGAATATAAATTCTAGGGCTTGATATTTGTGTTAAATTGTAAATTGTCCGATTTTTTTTCTTGCTTCAGGAGGACGAACAAAAATTAATGGCCGTTGCATAAAATCATTTTTTTATTCCTTTTTTTTGCTAAGCCTGCAGAAAGCAGGGTTGAAAACGAGTGAGAGGAGAAAGAGTTTTTTTTATTGAGTGAAGTTCGCGCTTTCGGTTGCTTTGGCGAACAAAAAGAGGGCAAAAGAACGATAAGCCATAAAGGTTTTTTTATTTAAATAATCTTTTTTTTTGCAATAAGTTGAACAGCGGTCCCAACATCGGAGAAAGTACTTTCGGCGATGGACAACAAGACTAAGTAAGTGATCGATCAACCAATAATTTCTTAAAGCGTAATATATATATATAATTTCCATATCGAAAATTAAAAAGTTCGCTCAATTGCTATTGTTTCTCCTCACACGCTTCGCCTATTTTGGAGCAAAATTCAGCGGAGACATCAACCACTGGTTGAGTGCTTCTGTATTTCTTTTATTAGCGAGCCATTTTCTTTTGATTTGTTTAATGCCTGTTAATAATATTGACCCAAATTAATTTATATATCTTTTAATAATTATTTTTATTGCCAACCCCATACAATATTTTTAATTTTTCGTTTAGCTCTTAATTTCCATGTTTGTTTATTTTTAAATTTTGAAATAGTTCGAGCCATTTCATTCTTTTATGTTAGTTTTTTTTTATTAGCCATGTCCAAATTTACAAACAGTTTTAATTTCTATCTTTAAATAAAACCCTTTTTATAATGTTTTTTAAACACCAATTGTTTGATCTCTGCTAGCATGCTGCCCCTGTAGGTCTCTTTAATTCTCAAGGGGTCATTCGAAAAATAATTTTAAGTTTTTTTTAAATAAAAAAATGTGTTATTTACAACAATACAAACTCCGAAAAATAGTCAAAAATAAAGAAATTCCTTTTTCATTTCAATACCTTGTCTGGATTAAAACTAACATACACTTTTAACGGCTCTCAATTTGAAACTAAAATCAGCTGATTGTAACAGTGCTGCCAGACTTTCACTCAAGTGCAAGCATCTCATCATATCTAAGCTTTTAAGCTTTTAAAAGCTTTTTGAAAGCTTTTTCTACAATCATAATCAGCTGTTGTTATCTGTAAGCAAGCAGTGTTGCCAACTGTTGTCGAGAAAAAAGCAGTTTTTGATTGGAAAAAAGCTGTATACTATATTATGTAAATAAAGCTACTAACAAAAAGCGAATGCGCGCAATTATAGGCCCTGTTTCGAATTCCGAGTATGTCTCCGTGTGAACGATGGTTTTCTAATTTAAAATTTATAAATTTATACGGAAGTTACACGAAAACCGACTCTGAATTCGGAACAGGGCCATATGTGACTGCAATCTACGAAACAAGCTGATTTGGCATTACTGCAAGCTTTTTCCCAAATAAAAGCTCTTGTAAAGTTTTCATCAGCTGTGGTAAAAATAATTTTATTCAATTTAATGCGAAATTCCGTCGTGTGTAGCAGCCACTGATTGACTGTTCCTATGGTCCAACATGACTCTTAACATCACAAACCTTAACGAGGATTGCCTCCTGTAAGTGCTGAACAGTTCTTAATGTTAATCGCTATTGCTTATAGAAGGATTTTCTAATTGCAGTAAAATTATAGAAAAATTGAGCTTCGAAGATCAGCTAAGGTTATGGCAAGCGGCCACAAATGACATCGAGGCATCTAATTTGAGTGACACTCTGTACTCCTGTTGGCAAAGGCAATCACGGCATATCATAAGTACACACACACTTACGAATAACTTGGATACATTGGAAGTCTTTCTGGAGTGCATCAGTGCTACAGTTAAGGATGTGGAACTGCGATATCTAACCAGAGGTCAATTGAACTTATTAAGGAATCATCGATTTACGCACACGACCCGACTAGACTTTAAAGCCAATGAAGATGGGAATTTCGCTGATCAGGACATATCTCTGCTAGTATCAGTCTTCCCTCAAATCACCTCACTGCAACTGAGCGGTTCACTTAGCGGTCAGCACATTGCCTCCTTTGAGCATTTACTTGAATTAGATATTCATCAATGTTGGCACCTAAGTTTGCCAAACATTGAGCAAATCTGCAAAAGTCTTAAGTTAAAAAAATTAACCACTCAATGCTTACGTTCCGAGGCCGATAATTTTGTGCAGGCTCTGGTCAATTTGACTACCTTGGAAGAACTGGAACTGGAAGTGGAACTCAGCCAACAAAATGTGCGCAAGATATTGAGTCTGCCGAAATTACGCGTACTCTGCTATTCCATAGATGACGAGGCTAGTAATACACTCGCGGATATTGTAGAATTACGTGCATCCGATATACTGGGAGCTACATTCCGCGAGTGCTTCAGTTTGTGTACCACCGATTCACTTAGAAAGCTACGGAATCTGCATCGAATAACCATCATAGAAGATGAGGGTTGGTTTACAGTGGACCTATTACAGACGGTCTCCTCCTTAAAAGAAATTCATCTAGTAGAGACAACAATCTGGCATACAGCCGAAGAGATGTGGGATTTGGTCTCAAGATGTCCGAGTCTTGAACTGATTAATATTTTCAGAAGTTATGTAAGCAGTTTCGAGTTTTTTGACAACCACAAGAAAGCCATGGATAAAGCTCTAAATGGGCGCAGCAAGCCCTTACATTTACATCTTCAACACACAAATCTTGATCATGATTTGGTAAGTAAGAATTAAAAATGAGATTAAGAGCTTTAACTAAAGAATTGTTTCTCTCCGCCAGATTACCCAGCATTTTCAACATTCCAATTTGAAAGTTTCATTCCAGAGCAAAAAAATCACATATCCTTGTTTGTCACCGTTATATATTCAACTTGAGCTAAAACCTCTTGAGCTGTGAGAATTATTAATTTAATTCATTTGTCAAAGAACCACATGATTATTTTTAAGGATTGTTTATACAAAACTTTTGATAGCGAGAGTAATTATACAAAATTTAAAAACGAACTCATTAATATTTGCTAAGAACGGATGATAAAGTTGTACAAATGTATGTAACAGAGAGAGAAGAAAGCATTTCCAACCCTAAAAAGTATATAAATTCTTAATCAGCATCAACAGCCAAGTCGACACAGCCATGTCTGTCAATCTGTCCGTCTGTATGAACGCATCGATCTCAGGAACTATAAGATACTAGCTGAACCCGCCGCGACTTCGTCCGCGTGCAAGTTTTGAAAAAAATCGTAGTAAGTAGAAAAAATTGTATAGCTCTTTGAACACTAAGTTTGTATTTAATCTATTTGTTAAAACGCAAATTCTTTTTAATATCATTGGCTTCATTTGCTTAATTTTTGGACAGTTTCGAGTTTACGGTTGATTAAAATAAATCAATCTCCATCAATATTACGCTGGCTCTATGTATCGCTAAGTTTGCACATAACTTCAAAATCTGGGAAAAGATGATTAAGTAAGCGTGGAAAGTGCAGTGGGCTGATATTACATTCTATCCCGTCCCGTCAAAAGTGACACAACCAAATTTTCAAGTCGCGCGAAAATTCCAGAATTAAAAATTTTTCCCTTCCTGTCTTGTGAATGCTGAACAGACTATAGTATATTCTTCTTCCTAAGGACTATGTAAGGAATTTAACGTCAAGGGACTTTTTATTTATCAGTGCGCACCTATATTCATTTGTTTAATATTAGATCTCCAGGATATTATTTTCTGATCACCTATGTGTCTTTATTATGCGGCAACCAAAACAGGGAAACTTCATTTCCTAAAAATAGAAAAAATTAAGAAGCAAATTTAACTTTTCTTTTTTTAAAAGCGGAAACAATAAATATATTTTTAATAAAGGTCACAATACCCACTGCCCTCTGATTTTTGATCTGGAAAGGCTATATTAAAAAGAAGCTGTTTTTGCAACACTGTTTATTGTATTTGATGTGTGCCATCACTATTCTGATAATATCGTTGAGATCACGTACCACCACCAATAACAAAAGAGGACAACACTTCACAGCAATAATAGATTTTTTGGCTTTAAGCTTTGTGAAATTTTAACCACTTTTTTGTAAAATACGGTCAACATATTGTTAAAGCTATCGATGTGTTTTCTAGGTGCCATAAGATTCAATTCAACCGGATGAGGCTGTTCGCTATTTGATTTTTTGTTTGTTTTTGTGAAAAAAAAACACACGCACACAGCACGCTCTCACTCTCTCTCTCTCTCTCTCGCGCTCTCAGCAAATCAACTCATTCCACAACATTGCCTGAGCGCAACAACCTTTATGTTCAAACAAACATTTAATTGTCCTTTTAACACACTGCAGAGAAAATTTTCCAAATTTACTTTCTTAGTGCGCGCATGCAGGCGAAGCTCAATTTCAGACATTTAGGATAAGCAGTTTAGGCTGTGGGTTGATAATATGTCAGTAGGTCGAACAGATTTATATATATAGATAGGGCCAGACATTTTTTCTTATATGTGTGTACCAAGATCAAGATTGTTTCAGATTTGGAAAGTTCAGGCCGTGGAAATGGAATTGGAAGAGTCAACGCATCGAATAAATAATGCAATGGAGAAAGGGAGAGGCTTAATTGAAGCACGTTACAGAAATATTAAAGAGAAAATTTTGATTATGTTACAAAGATACCAATTTTCTTAATTTAATATAAAAAATTCGTTTTTTATACCCGGTTCTTATTAAAAATGAGAAAAAGGGGATCATGAAGTTGTGCAAATGTATGTAA